>JAUELO010000179.1:47888902-47900303 GCA_032357855.1 Amphibolips quercusostensackenii | reverse complement strand
ATTAATTTATAACATCCTCATCTCAACAGGCACTTGACTTAGTCCTTTGATGTTGAATATATTTTTACAGGAAAATTTCAATTTTGACTTTTTGAATAGTTACCGTTACATCACGAAAAAGTAACTAGTTATCGTCATCGTTTTCGTTACCGATTCAAAATGTAACTTTTTCTTGGTTAAATTTCCGAAAAAAAGTAACAATCGTTACCGTTTCAGTTACTTTTTTATTTTAGAAATATATATCCAAATTAAATTTATTAATGACTTTCAAATGATAGTTGTTATACTTTTTAACAAAAGTCGTAGGTTTGTCATGGTTCACATAATATTTCTAAAACAAGAAATGTTTTAGAAAATTTTGAATTTCAGTGTGGAAGAAAAATTTTAGCTTTGCTAATTTGAGCTATAAACCTCTTTGGCGTTGAAAATTAATTATTTCTTTTTAAAGTGTTTCTTTAGATTTACCCAGTCACGACTTCCACTTCTAGAACATTTGCAATATTCTAAAACCAACAGAAAACTTTTTTGTAGACGCTGAATTTTCAACGAAATAAATGAATTTTTAATTAAGAAAAATAAACTTTAATCCAGAACAGACATAGCTTCTACAAAATAAATATATTTTCAAATAAAAAAAAATACCCAACCAAATAGTTGAATTTTTAACTAAACAATATAAATTTTAAACCAAAAATTGAATGGTTCAATTTTCATTAGAAAAAAATTAATTTTTAAGTTTGATAAATTGTTGATTTTACAACAAAAGAGATGACGTTTCAACTACAGTGATAAATCTTCAATACAAAAAAACATTCAACTTTCAACAAAAAATGATGAATTCTCAATGAAAAAAGGAAAAGTGGAAATTCCACCCAAAAAAGATTATCATATTGAGACAGATACAGTTAAATGCAACCTAAAAATACGAATCTCAATTCAGATTTTCAAAATTCAAAATGGCGGATTCAATACGGTGGACGAGTTTAAAAAAAATTAATGGATATTAATAAAATTTGGCATCTGGGGTTTTTTGAGGTTTCTAATTACAAATCTAAGGTCAGATTTTTAAAATCTGACTTTAGATTCGTGATCAGTGACCCCAGAAACACCCAGATGCCAAGTTTCATTAAAATCTATTAATTTTTTAAAAATTTGTCCGCCATATTACATCCGTAATTTCGAATTTTGCCAATCTGGTTCTGAATTCGTAATCATATAACCCAAAAACCCAAGGATAACAAGTTTTATTCTAATTTATTCAATACGTCCTTCAAAAATTAATTCTTTCGTAAAAATAGCGAATATCGAAATTTTTTCATTTATAACTGTTTATAATTTCACGCAATACATTCGTCATTATTTTTTTTATATTCTACAATGCTTCAAATAAGATATCAATGAGACCTTTTTGATATTTCTTCAAAGATATTGAATCTAGAGAAAAAAGTTGTGAATAAAAAAGGTGGTAATCTGAGTTACCACTATGCCGCAAAGGGTTAACAAAATACATAAATTTTTTTTAATTAAAAAAATAATTTAAGACAAAATAAGATGATTTCTTGACAAAAAATGTAATATTTGATATTTCAAAATAAAATCATTTTAAATTAAGAACAATTATATTCACCAGAAAAACATTTTTCGACATAATAGTTGAATTTGTAGTCAAGACAGACAAAAAATCAACTAGATTGTTGAAGTTTCAAGCCAAAAAGGCAAATTTTCAACAAAAAATTTGCGTATCAACCAAATAATATAATTTTTATCCAAAACAGTTAAATTTACAATGAAAACTGTAATATTCCAAATTTCAACTAAAAAAACGAGTTTTCATTAAAATAGTTCAATTTAAATCCAAAGAAATAAATTTTTAACCATGAACAGAATTTGTAACAAAAAAAGATGAATTTTTAACAAAATACATCAATTTTCTAATTAAAAAGGTTAATTTCCAGCTAAAAATAGGATAGTTTAATTTGTAATTAAAAAAATTAATTTTTAACGGAAAAGATAAATTCTAAACGAAAAATATAACAGTTGATATTTCAACCAAAAAATAGTTTAATTTTGAATAAAAAACTGTTATATTCAACCAATAAAATAATTTTTTATTACAACATTCAAGTCTTAGGTACAAGACAAAAAAATTAACCAGTTTGTTAAAATTTGAAGCCAAAGGAGGGTTTTTAACAAAAGAGTTGATTTTCAACCAAATAATGAGATTTTTATCCAAGAAGATAAATTCTTAGTGAAAAAAGAAATAGATGAAATTTCAGAGAAAAAATACAAATTTTTGACAAGATTGCTTAATCCGAAACCAAAGGGGTGAATTTTTTAAAGAATAGATGAATTTTCAACTAAAAGAGATCAATTTTTAAACAAAAATAAAATAGATTAATTTTAAATTGAAAAAATTAATTTTTAATGAAGAAAGATGAACCCTCAACTAAAAGTGTAATAGTTCACATACTTTAACAAAAAAAATTATTTTAAATCAAAAACAGTTTAATTCAACCAGGAAACTAATTTTCAAGAAAACAGTTGAATTTTGAACCAAATAAAATGATTTTTTATTAAATCGTTTAATTTCGAAAAAATAATTAAATTCTAAGCCGAAAAGTAAAATTTCTAATAGAAAAAGATGGATTTACAACTAAGGTAATAAGTAAAATAAGTGGAATGATTAAATTTACGATTGAAAAAATTCACTATCACCTAAAGAAAAAAGAATATATAACTCTGAAGTTATTTTTTTATATTTCTTTCTAATTGTGTTTTCTAAATGTCACTTTTCCTATATTAATTGGGCTACAAATTTCTATGGTTATCTGTCACTACAATTTAAATGGTGAAAAAAAAGTATTTGGAAAAGCAATAAAACTGATTGTTTGTCATAAAAAAGACTTGTAAACTACATTTCGAAAGTAACTAAAAAAATAACGGTTTTTACAGTTACTGTTACCAAAAAAAATGTAACTATAGTTACCAATTTGTTACTTACTTACAAAATTAATTTTGTTATTACTATCGTATCCAAAAAAAAAGTAACTAGTTAAAAGGAACTTATTACTTCCCATCCCTGGGTATAAGAGTTTTGAACTTTTGAACATATTTTCTTTGAGCCACCTTCTGTCAACAGGTTGCCAATCCGATGCACGTGTTTTCAGATTGCCCACGACGAGCCTCAGCTTTCAATATGAACCCTGCAATTTTGCTTGCTCTTCGCAGGAAGATTACGCCTTCGTTTTTTTGCATCGATTCATAATTACATAGTGTGACGACCTAACACCTCAAAAATTGCGCTTTGATCCGATTACAACTTCGAGGATGAACGACGGGGCTCAATAAACTCAAGTGCTAACAACTTTTTTTGCAAGGAAGATTGGGACAAAAAATAAAGAATGCTTTGATGCACGTTTTGAGAAAGGATGACATTCATTTTCATGAATTTGGATGAAGGACATCAGTAATTTAAAAGAAATATTGCAGGCTTTACACCCTGATGAATTATTACATTTTTTGTAATTTATGCATTAATTTTGTGCTGTGTACATTTTTAGTGTATCTCTGAGCCAGGGATATTGAACTGTAATGTATACCGAACTGACACTTTTAAAAATGAACTTAAAATTTAGAAAGTTTAAATTTGAAGACTTTAGAAATTAATCGGTTGTGAGGCTTTGATTGGAATAGTCAATTAAACGACTGGTAAATGAAGGAAAGATCAAACACAGTAATATTTTTTAAATTCTGATGAATTTTAGCATTAATGTTGCAAAACTTTAAAATTAAAGTAATTAAACAATTTCTAGCTGGAAATTTTTAAAATCGAATCCTCAAAAATTGCACCTTAATTAATAAAAATTTAATTTGTAGCATTAAATTTTTATTAATATTAACTTGAAAAGTCAATATTTGACTATTTGAAATTCAACAATTGCAAATAAATATGTGTTTAAGAAGCGCAAAATTACAAAAATGCATGTTGGAAATATTAATAAGTGAACAATTTTCCATTTAGAGGGATATCAATTTATAGAACTATACAATTATTTTTTATTTGAATAAATATTTTTGAAAAAACCTCTACGAATAAGATTTTCAAAATTATATACATTTAATTTATAAACCGTTGAAAAACTGGCACAACTAAAATATCCCGAAAAATAAAATTTCCGAAAAAAATGTTCACAATAAAAAATTCCCGAAATTCGAAAATTGCCGAAATTGTTTCATTCATAAATAAACAATAAAGAATAAAATAAAAAATATTTTCATAAGATAAAATAATTTTATTATTATTGAACAATTTTTAGTTATTTAGATTTGGGAATTTGATGGTTCGTGAATGTGCCTCGGGTCGGAAATTTTATAATGTCGGATATTTTATAATGTAAGTACCCAAAAATGTTAGCCCCCAAACAAATTTTAAATTATTGTGAAACGCCTTTGAATATTTTTAAACCGGAAATATTCAAACATAAATTTTAAATTCCCATGTTAAGATAAAATTTCCCAGTAATATAAAATTATTTGTATGATTTTAAATTGCGTTTCAAATATTTTAAATTGCAAGATATTGCAACTGCTATCAAAGAATTTGCAATAAGCTATATAATTGAAAATCTGTACTCCATAACTCACAATTTTTCAATTTCATTTGGCAAATATTGAGTTGCAAAATCAGTTGACTTAATATGCAAATTATCAAAACAGCTTTTCTTCGATCTATGAGCAGCATTTCAACAATTATGATCAGTAATAATTCTAGAACCGACCTCTGTGATTATTTTCTACTTTTTGACTAGATAATTTCCTTTGCTGGAAGTCGAAACAATTGGTGATAAAGAAGGCGTTCTGTTAAAGCCAATAGAGGCCGTGAACATAATACGTTAAGTCATTTTATTATAGGAAGGGGGAAGGGGTGAGGTCAACGATTTTCTAATACAAAAGTAATGTGTTTTGGTTTGAAATTACATTTTTTATTAGAAATTTACATTTTTTGGTTTAAAATTAAACTTTAGGAAAATTGTATTTTCGGATCGGAAACCTAACAATATGACAGAAACATCAACAATAATTGGATAGAAAATTTCACTATTTGGTAGAAAGTAGAACTTCTTTGTTAAAAATTCAATTTCTTAGTTGAAGATTCATCATTTCAGTTAAAAATTCTTTTCTATTGTTGGAAATTTAACTATTCTGCTAAAAAATTTGTTTTTTTTGTGTGTTAAAAGTTGATTTCTTTAACCGATAAATTAACTATTCCATTTTTGGTTTAAAATCGATCTGTTTTCGTTGAAAATTCAATTACCTGCTTGAAAATTCATCTTTCTTTGGTAGAAAATTAACTAGTTAATCTTTTTTTGATGAAATATGAACTATTATAATTTCAGTATAATATTCATCTCTTTAAATAAAAATTGAACCACTTTGTTGAAAAAAATGTTTAGGGTTGAAACTAAGTTTAAGCTGAAAACTTAACTATTCCATTTTTTTTGATAATTTATATTTTTTAGTTGAAAATTTAAATATTTGGTTAAAAATTCTTGAGTTTTATACAAGATTTGTCTTTTGAAAAAAAATTATTCCTCTTGGTAAAAAATTGATTTATTGTAATGAAAATTCATATTTTTTGGTATAAAATCAAATAATTTTTTATTCAAACTTGAAATATTTATTTTTTGAAAGATCAACTATTACATTTTTGTGGTAATTCAACTCCTGGGTTAAAGTTTCAACTTCTTTCTTAAAAATGTATTTTTTCTTAAATTAATTATTTCTTAAACCGAAAATTCAACTGTTTGGTTTAAAATTAACTTCTTCGTTAAAATTTTATATTTTTATGTAAAAAATTTAACTGTTCTTTATAGTTAAAATTTTAACTACATACTTGTTCAGAAATTTGTGTATTTTGTTAAGAATGCTTCTTTTTTGGTCGAAAATTAATCATCTTAATTCAAAATTCAATTATTTCGTTGAAAGTTCAACTGTTTTATAAAAAGCTTTTTGGGCTTGAAAATTAAACATTTTTGGTGAATTTGTTCTGCCCTATTGACTGAAAAATCATTTTTGTTGGAGAATTCGACTATATGCTTGAAAATTCGTATTTTTCCATTCAATTGAACAGCTTTTAATTTAAAATCAAAATCTTTTCTTGGCCATAACATTAACTATTATTTTTCTTGCTGAAAATTCTGCTTTCTTAAAAATTTATTTTTTTACTTAAAAATTTTTTTGATTTGTTTTCTTGAAAATTCAACTATTTTGTTTGAAATCTCGTTTTTTTGGATTGAAAATTCAACATTTTAAATTATTTTTTGCTTAATTGGCTGAAAAATCATTTTTGTTTGAGAATTCGACTATTTGGTTGAAAATTCGTATTTTTTCGTTCCATTGAACAGCTTTTAATTTAAAATCGAAATCTTCTCTTAGCCACAATATTAAGTATTATATTGCTTGTTGAAAACTCTTCTTTCTTCAAATTTTATTCTTTTTGGTTTAAAATTTCTTTTTGCGGTTGTAAGTGTATTTTTGTTGTTGTTGAAAATTCAATTATTTTACAAAAATTCAACTGGTGTGTAGAAATCTCGTCTCTTTGGCTTGAAAATTCAACATTTTGAATGGATTTTTTTTCTTTGTTGACTAAAAAATCATTTTTGTTTAAGGATTCGACTATTTTGTTGAAAAATCGTCGTTTTTGGTCTAATTTAACTCTTTCTTATATCAAACGAAAAGCTTTTCTTGGTTAAAATATCAACTATGATATTTATTTTGAGAATTCGTCTCTTTTGGTTGAAAATTCAATTACTTGATTAAAAGTTGCATTACTTTCTTAATTTAGAAGAAACGGTAAGATTTCACTGTTCCCTAAATCGTCTTCCGTTATTCTTAGACGACCCATAAATAAATTCACGAAAATATTTTAAAAATTGTTTCAAAATTTTAGAAAAAAACTTTGCGTAATTCATGCAATGCCCCTAGACAAAAGGGGAGAAACAAAAAATTTTTTTAATAATGTATTGAATCAATTCTGGCTTGGAGAAGACTACGGACAAATTTATGAACAGAACATAATCCGCAGGCGACTCCACAGTTGTAGCTAATAAGTCTCTGAAGCCGATGGGAATAACATCGGCGACACTATTTGCCAAGTATTGAGAAATTTATGAAGCGCGCCACGCACTGCTTTGCTTATTCTCCGCATTCTGATATCGAGTGTCATGTTGGCCTTCCGCTTGAAAAAGCAAAATTACATTCTTCAAGTTGGCATTTGAATTTTGTAGTTTTTTGCATTGAGATTCTGAAAAAATTGATTACACTGAATTTCCTAAAGCAGAATGTAGCTTGAGCAGAATTGCAAAAGGGAGAAACTAAAAGTTCTTCAAAAATTTTTACCAAATAATAATTTACACGAGATAATTGGTTTTGTTTTAATTCTCTCGAGATTAAGTAAACTAACTTCTTAAACAAGATTCCGATTCCTGCGGAAATTCGGTCCAAATTTCTGAGGTAATTTAATTCTATATTTAAAAACCGGAATGCTCTTACTCAATGTATTTTTGAAGAGGAAAATATTTTATTTATACGGAAAAAATTGCAGACAAAGAATCGGCTTTTTAACAACAATTATGAGAAAGTTATGTGCTGGTTATTTTCTAAGAATAATTTACGCAAATTATTATTGAACGTTAATGAATACCGACTTGATTTGTTTATCAAGCATTTCTTTCAGGCTTTATTGAAACAAATTTTATATGTGAGTGTGTAATTGATTGATTGATTGAAAAATATATCACCTATTTTATTTATGAAAATTTGTTCAGTTTTAAATATTTTTAACAAATAAGGCATGTAATTAATTCCATTTATCCGCCTGGACAGGTGGAATTGTTTAAGACTTCCACTTTGATCACTAAAGTTAAGCAGCGCTTTCCGCGATGATACTAGGATGGGGTTCGACGTACTAAATTGAGTGCCATTAATCATATTTTAAATTTCGAGTTTGGATGCATTGAAATTTGAACTATCCAAATTTTAAAGTTGCTAGTTTAATATTATTTATATTTTTTTCCTCGTAAGGGAAGCTTTGTTTATTTTAGTTTAGGAGAAATTTTCAACTTCCTAGGACTAATACAAAATATTTAAGAAAAAGTTGAATTGTCAACAAAACAGTTATAATTTTAACCCAAAATATAATTTTTCAACTAAAATGATAGATCATCAACAATAAAATGAATTTTTAGCAAAGAAGTTCAACTTTCAATTAAGTAGATGAATTTTCAACAGAAAAAAATGGATTCTCAATAAAAAATGTAATAGTTGATATTTCAACCTAAAAAGATTTTAATTTCAAATAAAAAATAGTTAAATTCAACGAAAAAAGAAGAAATTTTCACCAAAATAGTTGAATAATCAACCAAATCAGGTTACTAATCAACCAAAGAATTACATTTTTAACAAATGAAGATAAAATTTCTACCAAAAGAATCAAATTTACAAAACAAAAAGAAGAAATTTCATCAAGAGAGTTTAAGTTTTTACTTAAAAAGATTCTTTAGTCAAAAGAATCAACATTTTTCAACCAAAATTTTCAATTGTTAAATCAAGAAAGCGAATTAAAAAAACACAAAAAAAAATTTTAACAAAACAGTGGAATTTTCAACAAAAAAAATGACTTTTTAACAAAATGGTTGAACTTCTAACAAAATAATTGAATTTTTAACCAAGGAATATGGATTTTTAACAAAAAATATAAACAAAAATAGTGTGTTTTTAAGCAAAGAGATGAAATTTCTACCCAAAAAGGTGAATTTTCAACGAAAACGATTAATATATAAAAAATATTTTCAACAGAAAAGTTAAACTTTCAACAACAAAGAAACTAATCTTCAACAAAATATTTGAATTCTCAAATTAAAAAGATAAATTTTTAACCAGATAGAATTAAAACAAGTAGTTGAATCTTCAACCCAAAAAGAAAAAAATTTTAACCAAAATCATCAAATTTTTACGAATCAATAATATGTTTAACCAGAAAATATCAATTTTAATTTAAAATATAATATTAGAATTTTCAACTAAAAAGAATATACTTTAAACCGAAAATGGTTACATTTCTAATCAGAGAGATAAAATTTCTACCAAAAGAAATAAATTTTTAGCTAATATGATTAATCTTCAACTGAAATAGTTGAATTTCCAATCAAGAAAGATTTTTCAGTCAAGAGAGAACAAAAATTCGACAAAATTGGTGAATAATTATGACAAAAAGGCGATTTTTCTACAAAACAGATACATTTTCAATCCTTGAATATGCATTTTTAAGAAGAAAGTTGATTTGCAATCAAATAATGGAATTTTCGAACCAAAAAAAACGAATTTTCAATAAAACAATTGAATTTTCAATTAAAGAAAATAACTTTCTAACAAAATTTTTGAATGCTTAACAAAATAATTTAATTTACAAATAAACAATAAAATTTTTCACTAAAAAGAAATAACTTTTCACCAAAAATATTTAGATTTCCAACCAAAGAGTTTTAACTAAACAAAATGGAATACTGAACTCGGAAAATTAAAATTTATTTCTCTCTCAAAAAGTGTTACTGAAAATTTATGTATTTCAAGTATTTATCAAATTTTAATAATTTTTTGTAAAAAAAATGTGTGCAATTTTTTCGAATGCTCAGTTTTAAAATTTCAATATGCATGTAGATGTGGCATAGCAACTGAAAGGTGGCAGTACAGAATTAGATAATCAACAAAATGTATAATTTTCAAAAGAGAGAAAAAACATTTTGTTAAATCAAAATCACTATTCAAAAATAAAACAAGAGACCACTCCCGAGCTGAAGTTTTTCTGAATTGAGGGCAAGAAAGTTTGATTTAGCAAAGTCATCTAGATTCAAAGAAGTGGATGAAGAAGTTGTCAATTTCAAAGTGGCACTAACCGCAAACTTGAGCAGGCTCGGCTGCTGATTGCGACAAAAATTTAAATTTTCAGTAAAAAAAAAATAAAGAAACTCTCCCGAGATATTAAGTTCCTAAATACGGATAAAAAAAGTTTTATGTAAAAAAGTTAGCCAATTCCGAGCAAATCTACCGAAAATTTTTAGATTATAATTTCATATGTTTTAAAAATTGGCTTTGCACAACGATTAAAAATGTAATTTATAATTGCTACTAGCGAAATTTTATATCAGGCAAATGATTTCAAGAATCAGACCATTCTGATGCGTAATTGGCTGATCAGATAAAAAATCCTAAATCTGTATAAAAGCGTTGCCTATCATTTTGATCCGATTTCGGGATCAAAGTGATCCACTGGCATTTACTGTATCATGGCCAGAGAAAAAATCCTTAACCAAAGTGCAATGAAATGATAAAAATAAGAAGAAGAATAAGAATCCAACGGAAATAAAATTCTTGAAATCACGACCACAGTGCAAATTTTTCAATGTTATGTGAAGTCACTGACTTTCATGTGACACAGCATGTAACGCATGCTGCAACAAGAATACATTACATCTTCCACTAAGTCTTGGCAAAAGTCAGCATAGGATCGAAAGTTCAGACTCGTAAGCGAAACTCGATGTCTGTCAGAATCATGCATTTCAGTGCAAACTGCAAGGAATATGAGCTAACAAGGAATTTATAACCTGATCCCTCAACCATGATACCTGTGTTACCATAATATCACAGCGAATATACATTCTTTTACTATTACTCAGCTTTACTGTGTTATATTTCACGCAGATATACGAGGAAGAGACATACTTAGCTAAAGGGTCATTTACCATTTATCATTTATCATTTATCTCTTGCAACTTAAAGATTTAATGGGACTTCGGAATTTATCGCTACCGTGTTAATGTCTAGGACATTAAAAGATGAATTTATATCAGCAAAAGTTTTCAGGCCACTTTCTGTAGTTTCACACTCATATAGTTTCGGTCGGTTGTCCGTCCGCCACGGTGCTCCTCAAGCATCGATAGGTTCGATTAAAATGGATACAAAAATTGTTTGGATAAGTTTTTAGATAACTATTTATAGTTGCCAAAACCACTTACATTGAAATCATAGCTGATCCCCTTTTCTAGATATCTCAAAATTACGTTTTGCAATACTAAAAAACCACTTTCAACTTGCCCCGGGATCAACGACGTGGACGTAGTGGTAGAATAGCCCTATTCTTTTCCTTTATTTTTCATTAAAGTTTTTTTTGTTTTCTCTCATTTTTAATTTTTTAATTTGTTTTTTTTTTGCTTTACAACCTTTATATCTTTATCTAGATGTGTTACTATGAAAGTTAAACCACTGCCTACTTAATCCTTAATACACATGAAGTGTCTTCAAAAACGTTTATTTTATACAGCTCCCATAATTTAAAAAACTCGCG
>JAUELO010000179.1:47867789-47879033 GCA_032357855.1 Amphibolips quercusostensackenii | reverse complement strand
TAAAACTCATTTCTTAAGTTTTAAATATGTTCACTATAGTTTTTCAAGCATTTGAAATCTGAAATTCGCCTTAAGGTTCCGATAACTGGTACACTTACATTATTCAAAAGTAAATTTAATAAAAATTAAATTTTTTTCAAACTATTGAAAACTTTGTGCAAGACCACCAAAGCAGCAAGTTTCATTAAAGTGTTCGATTATCTGTGATGATCATTCGTGTTTGACTTTAGGGCTCGACCCGGTCGAATGAATCAAGACTTTAATCGCGACTGCGGCAAATTCATTCGCCACAATAAATCTAGAGAATGGATGATATACTAGTTGCGTGTACGCGTTTCCTGAAACGCATAACGTGTAATTTGTCTCTTTTCACTTTGAAGACATACAAATAAGAACAATAAAAATTCATTCTAAATTCTGCATCACAATATTAATAGAAGTTGTCATTTTTCACCAAATATATTCTCTGAAATTAATATCTTCTTCAGCGTTTTGTCAAATTTTGAATGTAAACTTTTTTGGAATAATAGGGTTACAGTGGGTCAGGGAAAATCTGGAAATTAGGGAAAAGTCAGGGAATGGTATTGGTCAGGGAATTTAAGCGAGAAGTCAGAGGTTTTGAAATAACCTAGCAAAAGTCAGCGAATTTATATAAGAGAAACTTAAAATAACTGTCAAGGATAACAAATTTGACATTTTTAATTTTTGATTGAAAATTGTTTTATTCTTTTCACACAAGTTTCCAAAATTAAAAAATTTGTCTGCCCACGGCATCTTAATATTATTTTTTATGTATTTTGGCCTACTAAACACGAAAATCACACTCAACAATTTTTGTATGCAAACGTTTTCAAGATATCAATGTTCGAAATTTTTTTTAATTTTCGACTTTTTTGTGTATATTTCCAATTTTTATTGACCAATTTGCCTAAACGAGCACATACATTAAAGCCAACTGAATCCTGTACAACTGTCTATTCTGAAGTTTTCAGATCGGCCTAGTAGTTCAGATGCTAGCGATTTTAGTAAGTTGGACAAATTTGCGATTTCTTTTCTGCCCAGGACAATGTTTGAATTTTCGACCACGATTTTTGCCCAAAAATACTACTTTTCTAATTGCTAGCATTTGAACTATTGGTCCGATCTGGAAAATTTGGAATGAAAAATTGTAGAAGATTCAGTTCCGTTTAATTTGAGAGCTCGTTTAGGGAAATCGGTTAATTAGAACTGAAGATGTACTTAAGAACGTCGGAACAACTCTGAAAATTAAAAAAAAAAATGTGAACATAGATATCTCGAAAACACTGCTATAAAAAAAATGTTTAATGTGATTTTCTTGTTTAGTGGGCCAAAATACATAAAAAACCATATTGAGATGTGGTGGGCAAAATGTCTGTAAACAAGTGTTATAAAAGATTTCACGTTGAGAATGCCACAAGATTAAAATTCTGGTGTTTGAATATTTATGTTCAGAAAAATAAAAAAAATTGACCATGGAGAATTCTTGTTAGCAATTCATTTGACCTTTAAAATATTTATATTCTTTTTCTTTAAACTTAATTACTTCTGGTGATTATATTTTTAGATACAAATTCTATTATTTGGTGGAAAATTACACTGTTTCGTTAAAAATTCATATTTTGGTGATGAAAATTTACCTCAAATCTTTATTGGTTACAAATTCAACTACTTATATAAAAAATCGACTATTTGCTTTAAAAATATAATCTCATTTAGTAGAAATTAAATCTTTTTTGGCAGAAAATGCAACTGCTTGAATGGAAATTAATCTTCTTTGGTTGAGGATTCAACTATTTTGTTGTCAATTCATCTTTTTAGATAAATTCATCTATTTTGATATAAAATTTTTAAAACTTGGTTAAAATATCTACTATTACATTATTCGTTGAAAATTCATCTGTTTTAGTTAAAAATTAAACTACTTAGTTGAAAGTTGAATCACTTTGTAAAAAATAATTTTTTTACAGTGAATCCCAGAGATATTTTTCATCCGAAGTTAGATAAAAATGTTGTAAATAATTATAGTTGGCAATTATTGCAACATGTTTAATAAAATTTATATAAAAAATATCCCTAGGATTTACTGTGTTGCCAAAGATTCATCTTTTTACTTGAAATTAATCTCTTCGGTTGAAAGTTAATTTTTGAAATTAAAATTATATATTTCATTTAAAGATTCCTCATTTCAGTTGAAAATTTATCTTTTTGAAAGATTAACTATTTTTTATACATTTATCTTTTTTAGTTAAAATTTAAATTACTTGCATTAAAATTCAACTTGGTTATAAATTAATTTTTTTTTTGGTTAAGGGTTCATCTCGTTGGTTGAAAATTGAACAATTTGTTTGAAAATCTGTTGATTTTTTTTTCTTAATTTAACTTTTTTATTTTTCGTTGGAAATATATGTTCCTTAGCTTAAAATTCAACTACTTGTTTAAAAATTCGTCCTTTTTGGCAGAAAATTAACCTTCTTGGTTAAAACTTCGTCTTTTTGGATTGAAATTTATCTTTTTTGTTGAAAATTGAACTCTTATAAAAAATTCAATTATTTAGTTAAAATGCAACTGTTTTTAGCAAAAGTTTAATCATTTTTATTAAAAAATCGACCATTTGGCTGAAAATTTATCTCCGCAGATTAATTATTTAATTTTTTGGTTAAAATTTCAACTATTTCTTTGAGAATTCGTCTCCTTTGCTTTAAAGTTCAAATATTTGTTTGTTAGTGCAACGGTTTAGTCAAACCTTAATGTTTTCGTTAAAAATCTAACTATATGGTTGAAAATTCAACTGTTTTTGTTTAGAGTTTAATTTTTTTGGTTCAAAATTGAACTATTGGGTGGGAAATTTATCTTTGTAGGTAGCAAATTCAAGTATACAGTTAAAAATTCAACTATTCTGTTGAAAATCCAAACATTTTGTAGAAAACTTAAGAATTGCGTAGAAAAGTCATCTGTTTGAACATTTGTCTATTTTAAAAGAAAATTCCTCCTTCTGGATTGAAAATTCATCTTTTTTATTGAAAATTAAACTATCCTTCAAAAAATTTAATTATTGGGGTCAAAATGTTATTATTTTTGGATCACATTTATCCTTTTTTGGCTGAAAATTTGACCATTTGGTTAAAAATTCAGCTTCGTGAGTTGAAAATTCAACAATTCCGTTAAAACTCCTACTGATTTGTTGTAAGTTTCATTATTTTGTTGAAAAATTAACTTTTTTTTAAATCATATATTTTTTGTTCGAAAATTGGACTTTTTTGTTGCACATTTGTTCTTTCGAATTGAATAATCACCGTTTATGGTAGAAACTTCATCTTTTTTGTTAGAAGTAAATAAATAGTTTTTAAATTTTAAAAATTTTTAATTTTCATCAGAAATTTCCTCGTTCTGTTAATAGAAGATTCTGTGTCAAAAATGTTACAAGACTAAGATACTGGTCTCTGAATATTAATGGTAAGGGAAAATAAGAAATTCGTCAGGGAAAAGTCAAGGAATTTGAAAAATTAAATTTTTCGGTCACCCCAAATAAGCACCTGGATCGAATTTATAAAAAAGAAACTCAATTATGATTTAATAAGTAACTGTATTTTTTATGAATAATCTAATAATCACCGAAAACATGAGAAATGTATTTTCATTATCCAGATAGAGAAGTATTGTCAGTGAATATTATCGTGTGCTTGAAATGTCGACAGGACGTAGTTAAGAGGTTTTTAGTAGTACCGACGAACAATCTATAAACGGAAAGGAAAACGTGTTGTCCATTTCGTATCGATAACAGTATCGATTAGTCCGTTATATTCTATAGAAGGAAAAGGGGAGCGCGCTATCGAAGTCCATGGGATGTCGCAAACACCTAGTGCCCCATATTCTCGATAGAGTAATCAGCAAAATAATTCGTCTTCATTACGATTTCATTTTTTTCTATCCAATTCTCAATATACTCATCATGGTACGGTTCGGTATATTTCCAGTACGTTTATTTGAAATTCAACGCCTTTATACAGATTGCGGATTTTTCATTTGACCAGAAAATTGCACATAAGAATGATCCTATTATCAAGATGAATCAATCAATGCTTGAACTACGTAAATCTAAAAAACACCTTTACATGATTTTTTTATCAAGCAAACCTATAGAAAGACTTTCAGAAAGAAAAAAAAATAATTTTCGAAGTTGAGTAGGGGATACCTTCCTGAAGTAGATAATGAGCTAACAGTAGATAATGGTTCATTTTAAGCACACATTTTTTAGTGAATTAAATTAAATTATTTATTTCACTTACATTAGTATTTCAAATTAATGTTTATCTACTGTAGGATGATCCCCCCTATTCGGTTTTTTTGGTTAAAAATTAACTTTTTAACTGAAAATTTAACTATTTTATTTCAAGATTCGTCATTTCAGATTAAAATAATTCATCTCCTTTGTTGAAAATCCAACTACTTTTTGTTAAAACATAATTGTTTTAGGTTGAAAAGTCTACTATTATATTTCTGGGTGAGAATTCATTTTTTGCAATTTTATTATTTAGTTAAAAATGTAATTATTCTGTTGAAAATTCAAAACTTTGTCAGGAAGTTATTTTTTTTTTTTGTTGAAAATTCAACTTTTTTGTTGAAAATTTGTCTTTTTTATTGATAATTTAACAAATTGTTTGATTTTTTTTACTTTTTACTGGAAAATCTTTTTTTGTAGAAAATTTAACTTTTTTTGAAAATACGTCTATCTGGTTTAAAAGTTCATCTCTTTTGGTAGAAATTTCATCTCTTTAATTGAAAATTAATTCCTGTTGCTTATTGAGAAGTCTACTATAACATTTTCGTTTGATAAGTAATCTTTTTTGTTTGCCAATTTTATTTTTTAGTAGAAAATTAACAAATTTGTTTAGAAATTCATTCTTTTTGGGTGAAAATTACGCTGTTTTGTTGAAACTTCGTCCTTTTGGGTTGAAAATTCAAGTATTTGATTGGAAATTAACTTCTTTGTTAATAATTATTAATTTTTGGTTGCAAATTCGCTTTTTTAGCTTCAGAAATCAACAATTTGGTTGGTTTTTTCTCTCTTTACCAAAAAAATTTTTTTCGTTTTTTGTATGAATTTCATCTCTGTAATTCAAAATTCAGCTATTTTTAATTGAAAGTTCATTCTTGTTGGTTGAAAAGTCAACATTTATATTATTGGTTTAGAAATCATCCATTTCAAGATTCAACTGTTTTATTGAAAAACCGTCCTGTTGGTCAACTATTGGGATAAAATTAACATTTTTATTCAAATTTTATATCTGCGGTTCAAAAATTCAACTGTTTTGTAGAAAATTTTTCATTTTCGTAAGAAAATAATCTTCTTTGGTAACAATTCATTTTTTTTGTTAAGAATTCACCTCTTTGGTTGAAAATTAAACTATTTTTGTTAAAATTCGTTTTCCCTTGTTGAACAGTGATTATTTTAATACAAAATTAAATATTCCATTTTTGATAGAAAATTAAACTTTTTTATTTGAAAATTTAACTATTCGGTTGAAATTATAACTATTGAGTTGGGAATTCAACTGTTTTGTTAAAAAATCGTCTTTTTTGTCAACCATTTGGATGAAAATGACCATCTCCATTCGAAATTTATATTTTCAGGTTGAAAATTTAACTTTTTTGTAGAAAATTTATCGTTTTTGTAAAAAAAAATTATCTTCTTAGTTGAAAATTCATTTTTTTATTGAAAATTCCCATCTTTGGTTGAAAATTAAACTATTTTTTTCTTTTTTTTGTTAAACATTGATTATTATAATATAAAATTTGAATATTCTATTATTGATAGAAAATTAATATTTTTTAATTGAAAATGCAGCTATTTGGTTAAAAATTCAACTGTTTTGTTAAAAAGTCGTCTTTTTGCTCAACTATTTGGATGAAAATGACCATTTTTATTTTAAATTTATATTTGCGGGTTGAAAATTTAACTGTTTAATAGAGAATTTGTCATTTTTGTTAAAAAATTATATTCTTAATTGAAAATTCATCTTTTTTATTAAACATTCCTATCTTTGGTTAAAAATTGAACTATTTTTTTTTGTTGAACATTGATTATTTTGGTAGAAAATTTTCACATTCCATTTTTGATGGAAAATTAATCTCTTTTTATTAAAAATTAAACTATTCGGTTGAAATTTCAACTCTTTGCTTGAAAATCCAACTATCTGGTTGAAAAATCGTTTTTTTGTGTTCAATTGAATGGTTTCATATTTAAAATTGAAATCTTCTTTGGTTAAAATTGCAACTATCACATTTTTCGTTCAGAAATCAACTTTTTTAGTTGCAATTCAACTATTTGATTAAAAATTCAGCTAACTGGTTAATAGTTAAACTACTTTGTTCAAAATTTATTTTCTTTGGTTAAAAATTTAACTATTTTGTCGGAAATCCGTCTCTTTCTATTGAAATTATACTGTTTTCAATTTAAAATTACATTTTTTTCGGTTGAAATATTAGGTATTACATTTTTGTTGCGAATTCATCTTTTGTGGTTGAAAATTGAACTACTTAGTAGAAAACTGAACTTCTTTGTTAAAATACTATTTTTTGGTTAAACATTTAACATTTTAATCTCAATTTTAAATATTCATTTTTTTTCTTGAAAATTCATCTTTTTTGCTTAAAAATTCGACTGTTTGTATTTTTTTGATGTTATAGTTTTGACCAGATAAATGCCATTAAATAAGTGCATTTTATAATTAAAAAACATTATATAATAATGAACAGTTTGGTTAAAAATTAACCTTTTTTGTTAAAAATGCGACGTTTTCAAAAACATTTTCTGGTGATCCTAGGAACTGGTAAATCTTCCAGAATTGGAAGTCAGAACTAGGTTGATCTAAGGAAATACTTTTAGAAAGAATGTAATTAATTTCCAGAGCCGTAGAGATTTATTTATAGTCCAAGATAGAAAAATTGGAATTTTCATCTAACCTAAAATTCAAAATTTTCTAAAACATTTTTTGCTTTAGAAATATCGTGTTAACTTTCAATAGAACATATTTTATATTCGAACAATCAATATTTTACTTTATCTCCTTCTTTGGATAATGAATGCACATTTAATTAACACCCACATTTCCATGACTGATTTCCAGACTCGGTTACTAAGACAAAGTGTTCGCCAGGTTCGGTTCGTTAACTTTCAAGAAAAACCTGTTGAAACACTTTGCTAACAAAGCCGGGATTCCGGAAGACTGACTGTAAAAAAAAATGTGTCATGCAACTTGACACCGCGACGAGGTAAATGCTCAAAAGTCGAAGGTTCAATGTCAACCTGTTTTAGCAGAAAAGAAATAGAAGATAAAAGAAGAATTTGTTCAAATAATTCCACAGTCTATTAAGTTTATAAATTATCTCAAATAAAAGTGATTAAAAGGAACAGAGAGTAATAACATAAATAATTAAAGTATCAATATAAATTAAAAATAAACTGAACAATAATTCAGCATTTAAAAAAATTCCTTGTTCCATTGTTCGAATTTGATTCTGAATTACGTTTAACGAAAGCTTTGACAATTAAAACCCTGGATATTTCAGAGAAGTTCTAAAGCAATTTTTAAATTGGGAGAAATTAATTTAGGAAATAAATTTATAATCGCAAAGTGCGGCGAGAGTTCTACCAATTTGTAGTATTAATGGATTTCAACGCAGATAAATGGACGATGACGATAGCATGGTTTACACTTTTATATATGTCTTATGAGATATTAATTATGTACTTTCGTTTTTCATCGCTGTGTTTCATCTGCACTCGAAATCATTGCAAAACTCGTTGATTGAATAAAATAATTGTGTAAGACATTTCGCCGAAATCCACTCGACTTTTCCAGGTAATGCACCGACAATTAAGCAATTACGTAACTATTGCATCGTGAGCGTCAAGGCTCGCCGAGGTTGGATGGAATCTTCATTCTGTCCTACATGTGCAATTGCACATCTTAGTTTACTTTATACAGAATGCAATATTTGTGTCATAATATGCTTTAAGATTTTTTTCTATATCACTTAGTTAATATAAAATATAAGGGAGACCGATCTGCAGTAGATAATGAACCTACAGTAAATAATTTGCAATTAAAAGCGCAAACATACCTAAAATAATTATTTATATTTTTAATTTACTAACACATATAGAGTCTGAACTATCAATATATTGAAGATGCAAATCTTACACAATAGAATTTGAAGGTATATATTTAAATTAGAAATGTCCCAAATAAATAATTAACATCCAAATTTGAAATTAATCATAATTGATCCTTTTAGAAATTGAAAGCTTCTAACATTCGATGAAGAAAAAATGAGAGAGTTCCAGATTTTGGAGCTTTATAATGAAAAGAATTTACAAATTTTATTTAGTTTATTTACAAATTTTTCACTTCAAAGCATAAACGTTACCAATACTTCATAATTGAAAGTATTTAAATTGAGATGCTTGAGAAAAAAAGTCCTTCCAAAAAAAGGAAAAATTCTGTATTATATTAGACCTTCGAAACATAAAATTACATGAAATAATACATAATTAACTGTAAATTCGACCCCGAGTGTTTCCACTTTATTTGTATTTATATTTATATTGTGCTCATTTCACGAGCACTTTGCTTCCTCATAAAGGAAGCATAAGTAATTTTTTAAATAATAGACAAACTAAAGTTTTCATTTTAATTAATTCAAAAATAGAAATTCACAAAATAATACAAACAAAATTTAAAATACAATGACAAATCAGACAAATCAAATTTTGTATTCGAAATGGTAATTTTCCGAGCTGGAAAAGGGAAGAGGGAAATTCTGTCGCACCCTATCCCCTTCCCAACTTTATGATTTTTAACAAAAATTATTATAATTATTTTATTTTAAAATTTATGATAAATAAATTTTTTCTATTTATGCATCAACTTTGAATTATGTTGATGAAAGAAGTTTTTCTGTTCAAAACAGCTGTTTTAAATATTACAAATGAGCAGAAATTCCTCACTCTTTGATAAAATGTATAAATATTATAGTTTAATCTATTTGCTTCGCACCAAGTAATCTTTTTTATTGTTGCATCAAATTTGAATTATGTGTAAGAAAAAAAGTTTTTCTATAAAAACCCTTTTTCAAATATTATGCATTACCATAGTTTCCTTATTCTTCAATAAAATGAATTAATATTATTGGTCAATTAATTTGTTTTGATTTAACACATCTTTTCTGTTCTCACATCAACTTTAAATTATGATAATAAGAACATTTTTACTATAAAAATCGATTTTTAATATAATATAAATGACCATAACTTCCTTACTCTTTGATAGAATGTATTAATATTATAGGTCAATCAATTCGTCTCAAACCAAGGAATCTTTTATGTTATTGCATGAATTTTGAATTATGTTAATGAAAAAAGTTTCACTATAAAAACCTGATTTTTAAAATATTGAAAAGTGCTACAAAAAATGCAATAACTATTTTTGAAAATCCTTCTGTCAGTTTCAAGCTATTAACGATAAAAATAAGCCCTACAAATTTCATTGATTTATCTGAAACTGTTTTCAAGTTTTCGTGTTCACAGAAAAGTGTGACTTACGTGTATACATTTTTAAATTGAGGAACGTTTGATTAAATGAATTAAAAATTTTTCGAAAATGTTATTATTACAAGCTTTCTCTATGAGAAAGCATAATTGAAAAAATCTAATTCTAAAAGCATTTAAAATTTAAAATTTAAATTTTTGAATTATGTATGTAAGTCCGTTTCAATCATTCAAAAAATCAAAATTCATAATAAGAGTTTTTCTGATATAAATATTCAAAAAGATTCTAGATGAAATGTTTATTGTTTGATGAATTGAAATCAACATTTTAATCTGTATAATGTTCTGAGATTTAGATTTTTCCGGATGGGAACACTGAAAAACAATAAAAAATGGAAACTTGGAAACTAAATCGATTTCAAATTTGTAAGAAATCTGAAATTAAAAGGATTCGAATTTGTAATCCTTCCAATACGGATCTTTTAAGAAACTAAAAGAAGTATCAAAAGGATATTAATGAATTCCAAAAATAAAATTTTGACATACGTGCAGTTTCAAGGAAATAAATTTAAAATCTTTGGTATAAAACCCAAAAAAAATACCCACTGAAATCGAATCAATTGTAAATTTGAAAGACATCTAGCTTTAGGTGAAATGTATTTAGATTTTTATATTTAAAGAAGTATAAGCACGCCAGTTGAGAAATTCAAAACCCGCATAGCATAAAAATTCAATTTATTTGAATTAGAAAGAATTCAAAGAGAGAAAAGTATTAATTAAGGTGATATCAAATTGGAAAGAGATTCAGAAATTGAAAACAATCAAGTTTGGACATTATGGCGCAGTGATTTTTGTAAATTTCTAATTGGAAGGGTGTGAAAAAATTGTTGATTGAGTTAAAAATGTCTACCCTAAGCTGTCATACAAAATTCTCTTGTATATTGCAACTAGATGGCTGCACCTGTATATGGATAGTAAAATGTAAAACAATATTTTAAAAATCAGGACTACGTTCGTTTTATGCAACATAAAATTGCAAAAAGTATAAGGGAATCGGTTTCAGCGCCTTAAGTACATTTCTAATAATTCTGTAAATTGTACTTTGGTGTTGCCTTGACCCGAAATTAAACGAATATATTTTAGTTATTAACATTCAACATTTTTTTCATACATGCAATATACGGCATTTAACAGCTGCTGTGTATTTCAAGTTTGAAAGTAAATATAAAAAAATATTTCGGTGAATGTTAAAAACTAAAATATATTTTGTTTTATTTTTGGTCCTACCAATGTCGGCCTTAGAAATATTGTTTTCGTCATAAATAATAAAAAATGTGCGATTTTTCATTATTTTTATGTATAACATCAATGCGGTTAAGAAAGGAATTTAAAAAAACCCTAAAGAAATCATTTTTAACCTAATCAATAACTTATCCATCTCCTTCAATTAGAAATTGAAAAAAAATTACTGCGTTCCACTGAAAATTAAAAAAATTCGTTCTAATTAATCTGGAAGCTTTGACAAGTACAAAATTAAAAGTATAATTCTTAATGTCTCACAGTTTTAAGCATTAAATTAGAAATCTTATATTCAAAGAGTAAGAATCTAAGGAGTACGGAAAGCTCTGAATCTAGATAGGCTTATCGATAGTAAAATTTGAATATTTTAATTG
>JAUELO010000179.1:47816825-47828689 GCA_032357855.1 Amphibolips quercusostensackenii | reverse complement strand
AATTTTTCCTGCATATAAAGCGCCTTTTGTTGGATTTTTGTTTAAATGAATGGAGATATTATATATTTTTTTAAATATCCGTTGATTTTTCGATAAATTTGAATTTTTATATATTTTCAATGACAAATTATGCAGGGTGGCCGTAGGTCAGGGAAAACATGGAAATCGGGGGAAAGTCAGGGAATTTCTATCTTTAAATAACTGGCAAGGATAATAAATTTTTCATTTTTTTATTCCGTTCGTAAATTTTCATGTGAAGGTTTGCAGTATAAATATATAAGCAACATTTTTATCGAAAATGGGTTTATATTGCATGAAAAATTCTTTGAAAATCAATATACATTGTGGTAAAAGGATTTTTTCAAAATATCATTTTTTGATACAATAATTTTTAAACAAAGTATTTCAAATATTAATGATAATTTCTACTGAGCTTTTAACATAGATATTTCTTGCAACCATCATTTTTATTTATACGCAAAATTGAAAATCTGTTTTTAAATCGCTATCCGAAGTCGATTTTGAAAACCCATGAAAATTTAATCTCAAAATTCTGAGTGGATTTTCTTGAAATTTGATCATTTTTTACATTAAACTATATTTACCCGTATCTAGAAACTTAACATCTGGAAAATATAATTTTATTTTAAACTGAAAATTAATTTTTTTATCGCAATTGGCAGCAGAGCCTATTCCAACTTGCGGTCAGTATAACTTTTCAGGTTGTCAACTACCACATCCGCAAACCTATACAACTTTTTAAAAATCTTTTTTGTAATCAATTCAGCAACACTTCGGCTCGCGAGTGGATATTTGTTTCATCTTTAAGTTGTGATTTTGATTTTACAGAATATTTTTTCGTTCTGTTGAAAAATTTCCATTTTCTTAGTTATCTAGTTCTTTACTGCCACCATTTATATGTTGAAAATGTTTCAACATTAATATTATTGTTTTTGAATATTAATAATCAGGGAAAATGAAAAGTTGGTTTAGGGAAAGATAAGGGAATTTTGAAAATAAAGTTTTGCGGACACCCTGATATAATATTGTCAGTAATTTATTTGCTTTGTATTTGTTGAAAATTCAACAATTTTGTTAAGATCATCCTTTTTGGTTGAAAATTCAACTGTTTTGTTAACAATTTGCCTTTCTGGGTTAAAAAGTCAACTATTGTAGTAGAAACTCAATTTTTTGGTTATAAAAATGCAATTTTTTGGTTGAAAAATAATCTTCTTTCGTTGAGGAATGAACTATTTTGTTGAAGATTCGTTTTATGGTTGAATTCAACTGTTTTTGATTCAAAATTAAAATCTTTTTTGGTATAAATGATAATTTTTTGTAAATTTCATTATTTTGCTGACAATTTAATTATTTTGCTGCCAATTTGATTATTTTGTTCACAATTGATCTTTTTTGTTCGAAAATCCAACTATTTTGTTGAAAATTCATCTTTTATGGTAGAAAAGTCATCTTCTTAGGTTGAAGTAAATAAATAAATTTTTAATTTTAATCTGCATTTGTCTTATTCCGGTCATAAAAGATTCTATGTTAAAAATCTTACAAGATTAAAATGCTGGTCCTTGAATATTAATGGTCAGAGAAAATAAAAAATTAGTCTGGTTAAAATCAGGGTAGTCAGAAAATTTTAAAGTGAAGGTTTTGGGTTAGCCTGATATTATGAATTAGAATCAGATTCCGGGTGAGTGCGACATTTTTTTTTCTTTTTCATTGTGAAATACGAAAATCTGTCAACAGTTCGAGGTTATTTAAAGAGGCGACCCCGAAAACCCCCGGGGTAGTATTTTCAGAGCCTATAAACTCTTTCTAAGTTGCAGAAGTAAATTTTAATCTTGTTTAATTAAGTTTACAATGAGTTCTGGCTTTTTATGGTCTATTAGACATTTGAAAGCCGTATTATGGGTCAACATTTCGTGAAAAAATATTCAAACTATGGTTTTCGATGTATTTTAATCCGTAGAATTCAATTCTGAGGTCAAATTGATCGTATCATTCTTTTTTTTTAACTCCAAAAAACTATGAAAAGCCCGTAAAAAAGGTTTTTTTTGCATATATCTCAAAAAACGATTGATGAGGCTATTTTTTAACTGAAGATTTGGATTCAGGGTCGAAAAATACGTAAGAAAAAGTTGGTCTGATCAAAAGTATAGGCAACGTTTTTTTTGTGTGCCTGTCTAGTCAGTGGATGTTACATTAACAGTATAAGAGTACAATCTTGTAAAATTTGAAGTTTGGTGATTTTTTACACGTATCACACTTGTCCATAATTACGGCAAATCTGAAATCGTTGACGCACTAACCAAAGGAAATTAAAAGTTTTGCGTCGTGCAATTTTTCGTCGATTAAAGAAGGGGATGATTAAAAGTAGAAAGTCCAAGGATAATTTTAGCAAAATCGGGAACAAGAATCTTCTCAAAAATTTGAAATATTATTAATTAAAGTATAACTTTGTAATTTCGTATCACACTAACCCCTATCGACCCTAATTAAATTATTCAATCGATTTACATTATACGAATCTGATATGAAAGTATATTATTAAAGATATCTTTTTCCAAAAAAGAAAATTGTTTTTAAAAATTCTGCATTCGAAAGCATTTCTATATTAAACAAATTTCTATTTCAGATCTTCTGTTTTGGGCATTTTGCAAATTGAAATTCTGCAAATATGACTTCAATATTTGATCAATATGAGCAGGCTTCGCAGAGGTCAAAACAAATTGTTCCTACTCCTATACGGCCAGATATTGTAAGCATTTGCATTTCCAGATAGATTTAGATTATGAAATAAGATCCTAAAATAGCTTAAATTTAATTGTTAATTTAAAAAAAAATTTTTTAGAGCACGACAGGATTTATCCAAATGAAACTCACAGATGATGGACCGATTTTCACAAAACAAAAGGTCAATTTCTTGCCTTCTGATAGAATCACACATCTGTGTGTTAGTAGCAACTTTATTGTTATCGCTATGGCTAACAATATTATTCTTCGGATAGATATGAAGCAACCGGATAAACCAGAAGGTTAATATTCCTACAAATATATTTAAACGGGATGTACAGAGACCGTGAATTTTAATTATTTTTTTTTTTGCTCTTAAAACAGCAATTTTACTGAAATGCGAAGAGTAATTTAAATGTTTTAGTCTATTATAAAAGAAACATCTTGTTTAGAAAAAATCTTGCTACTGTCAAGTTTTTGATTCATCAAGATATAATTTATCTTTTGTTTATTACACAATAAATAAAGAGATTTCAAGGCACTTTTTGTAGACTGTACCAATTATTTTATAGATTGCAAAGTACAGACATTAATACTGTGAATTTTGTAAGTTTTTAACTTCTCTGCTAATATAGAATGTTGAAGTATAAATTTTGTTGTGTTTACAAAGCATTTCTGAAGGTTTCACAAACGTTTTGAACTTTATAGATTTAAAGAATTTCAAAGATTTGAAAAAGGGTAGTACACCAGATTTCAAGGATTTCAAGGATTTTAAAGATTTTAAAAAAGGTGTAGTAAACCATATTTCTAAGATTTCAAAACATTTCAAAGATTTTAAGCGATTTAAAAATTTTTTAGGAGATACCAAAAGATTTCACAAAAGTTTCAAAGATTTCATACAAAATTCATAAATATTTTAAAAGAATACAAGAATTAAAAAATTTTCAGCAAGGGGGTACAGTACACTATATTTCAAAGATTTCAAAAAATTTCAAAGATTTTAAACGATTTCAAACTTTTTTAGAAGATTTCATAAGATATTACAAAGATTTTGAATATTCCAGTGATTTCAAACGAATGTAAAAGATTTCAGAAAGACTTCACAAATATTTCAAATATTCCAATGATTTCAAACGAATACAAAAGATTTCACAAATATTTCAAAGTATTCATAAGTATTTCAAATTATTTGAAATATTTTTAATGGTTTCAAAAGGTTTTAAAAGATTTTAATGATTTCAAACGAACAGAAGAGATTTCACGAACAAAACTTAAAGAAAGATTTCAAAAGTATTTTTAAAATTTAATAAAGATTTGAACAAATTTCACAAAGTTTTCATAGAGTTTGAAGATTTCAAGACTTAAAAGATTTTCACAAGAGTACAGTACAACAGATTTCAAAGGTTTTAAACGATATCAAATTTTTTAAGAAGATTTCAAATATTTCAGTGATTTGAAACGAGTACAAAAGACTTCAGAAAGGTTTCGCAAATATTTCGAAGAATTCATCAGGATTTCAAAACCGGGAATGACAGTGGATTTGTTTTTTGAACGAGAATTTTACAAGTTTTTAGAAAAAATATCTCTGCGACTTTGATTTTAACTGTTTTTTAAATGATAAGCTAAATTGTCATCTTTTTCAATTATATTATTCAGTTTAGAATGCGTAATTCGAAAATCTTTTGCTTTAAAAATTTTCTATTTTAGATTATATATTTTAAGCGTACAATTTAATTAAAAGAATTTTTAATGCATGTTTAAAGACTTTTTGTAGACTAAAGACTAAAATTAGAAGCGTTTGAAATCGATGATTTTGGATAAAAAATATTTTCAGTTGACCAACTGTGAATATAAATTAATTAATGATTTTTAAAATTGAACTTTGCTTTCAGAATTACAAAAGGAATAATAATTGATTTTACAAGACGATTCAGAATCAGTTCGCAATTTTAGAATTTCCAGATTTTAACGTTAAAAATGAAACTGTTGAAATTGGAAAGTTTTATTAGTTAAACAAGTGTAAGTGCCTGATTGAAACTTCATAAACAATTTTCAATTTTAAAATAACTCCAAAGTAATATATTTATAATTAATAGCTTTTATTAAATTTCAAATATTGTTTCAGTCTAAAATATTCAATTTTTAAACCATTCAATTTGATATTTTTTAATTAAGAAGAAGAACAATTACTTGATATTTAGAAATATCTTACAGTTTATTCAAAATCAGTAATTATAAATCAAATATTCAAAACAAAAAAACTATACTTTGATCATAACATTTTTATTTGTTCATGTTTAAAAAAAACTTCATTTGTAAGCCAAATTGTTGAATTTTTATGTATAAGTAACAATTGAACAGCTATTATTCTTAGAAAAAATTCGTACCGAAATTTCGGTGCAAGCAGCCAACGGCCTAACTTAAAAGAAAATATAGATTTTTGCTGATTTCGAACAAAAATTTAGAAGCTTTTTAAGAATTGTCAAAGGCTTCAAAAGAATACAAAAATTTCCTTAAGATTCATAGGAAAATTGAAAATGATTTTTTATTTTGAAAAATACATTGCAAGAGAATATTAAAAAAGATGTAGGAAGATTTACAAAATTGTCATTAATGAATGTGGAAGACTTTAAGGCAAATTTTTTAATTTGTCAGTTCTGAAAAAATTTCAAAAATAATTTAAAATGTTAAAAATGTAAAACATGTAGATTTTTCAAGATTTTGAAATAAGATTTTGAAGCATTTTAAGAATTTTCAATTTATTTAAAATAAAAATAATTTAACTTTTAATTTAAGAAGTGTTGGGTTTATAAAAAATGTAGCTGTTCAATTTTTAATGCTTCTGGCTTAAAATTGCTTAAAATAATAAAATTTTGGAATTTTTTGATTCTTTAATTTATATAATTGAAAACGATAACGTGGATTTATATTTTTTGAACTGAATCTAAATCTTTGAACTCTACAATCTATAAAAGTTTAAAACTTTTTATTTGGCAGTTTAACTGCATTTAATTTAGAATTGTTCGGTTGATAAGTGTTAGTAGCTTCCATTTTACACGCGTAAATTATTGAGCATTTGAATATAAAATTTTTGAATGAAAAATCTTTTGAGCTGCAATTTTAAAAGTTGAAAATTCAAGAGTTTCACTTTGAGTACTTTAATTTGCAGATCAATTTTGATTATTTCAAATGGAAAAATTTGTAGCTTTAGAGTTCGAATTTTTTAAATTCATTAACCGTGAAGACCCTGAAGACGACTTATGTTCGCAACAAATTAATAATTTGTTTATTTGCGATTCGTCTTTCTTTAGAAATTGTTGGCCAATAAAACATGAAATGGCTCATTTTTTTCATCTATATCAAACGGTTATTTCATTATTTGATGTAAAAAAAGGAGACCTTAAAAAACTTGATTTCTTGACCTGGAAAAGACCTTGAATTATGTTCCTAAGAATCGCTGGACACCCTGTTAACCTATAAAACAATTTGAAAAATTTCATTCCTTGAAAATTACAGATCGCGGAAATGATTCGACACGTGATAGATAGTCACGTTCAGCCTATTCCTTCAGTATTAGAAATTCCGAGTAAAGATCATCCTTACGATGCCAGCAAAGACTCCATATTACGAAGAGCCAAGGTAAGTTTTGCATTCCTTATTCTGTAAATTAACCATAGATATAAACATTTATTTTCACGCAGTATTAAAAAAGCTCTTTCTCAATTTTTTGTTCTACGGAACATTTATAATTACTATTTTTTTCATTAAGTTTGTTCTTTGGTATTCCTACCATATAAGAATCTTAATTTTTATAAGATTTTAGTTTACAAAAGTTTCGTTTTGTATTTATTAAAATGGACTCAAAGAAGTACTTGACAAAAGAAAATAACTTCAACTCATATACTTTTTTTTTATCTTCCAGGGAATGTTCAATCCGGAAGATATTCACTGATCTTAAAATAAATTCGCATTGGCTGCTGCATTATACAAGACCTATTGTAAAATAAGAGTGTTTATCGTGTACTATTTATTAGACTAATTCCTCAATGTGTTACTATCATGCTGTAAAATATTGTTGGGTATATAACCTTTAACATTCCACACGAAACAAATAGATAAAAATTAATTTGCTTTAATCAGAACGTTTCTATCTCTATTCAGCAAGGAACCACTTTTACCAGGTGATTAAAAAAAAACATTTTATCTTCATCATTTATTGACAAAACGTTTCTTACACGTATCAAACCTAGTTTATATTCTCTCAGCTCATAAAAAAGACGCAAGTGATTACAATATACATGCAAACAATTAAATCTTGTCTTTTCTAATATCTTAATTTTTTTGAATACCAGTTCAAAATATTTGGGACTGATAAAGTATGTATATCACCGAGGGTTTAACTACTCCTGCAATCTGGTGCACACGAGCCCCCTGGCTCTTTGCCCAGAAAAAAAATGCATGGGAAAAAACGTAAACATTCATTTTTTTCCAAATAAAAACTATTCGATCAAATTTTCTTTTACGTGACATTAATCTAGAAAGATTTTAATATTTTTGAAAGCAATGCTTACTACCAAAAAAGGTAAAATGCTCGAGTTTTGTTCGAAAATTCGCATCGATTTATAGCGAGAAGTTCAAATTAAAGTTAAATATTATGTTAGTAATGGAACATTATTATTAATTATAATAATAAATAACAATTTTCAAATTTAAAAAATATTGATTTAAATAAAAAATAAAAAATACGAGAATTAAATCTCAAATTATTTATGGATTATAGAACTATAAATTTTGAATAATAATTTAGTTTTAGTCGATATATAATTTTTTACTTAATTCTCGTACTGTTTGTTCCGTAATTAAAAGTAAAATTGATTATTTTTTCAAAAATGTTAATTATTAATAACTAATAATTATATGAGAATATTAACATAATATTTTTATTAATTAATCACAAATATTAATATCAATATTTAAATGAAAATAATAGAATCTCGCTTTGAACTTACCGCCAAAAAAATACGCAAATTTACATATGTCCATAACTCAAACATTAAACCTTTTTTGGCAATAAGTATTCCTTTAAAAAATATAGCAAACATTCTAGATCAACGACTAGTTAAAAAAATGGATAAAATAGTTTTTATTCTTAAAAAATTCAATTTTTATGTTTCTTCGCATGCATTTTATTGAACCTGGGTCTATGCAATCTTTTACAATACCTCGTAATTGACTCTTACGAAAAAATATAGATAATTCAGGATACGTCTATAATTTCATATAATTATATAATATATTATATAATATATAATAATATAATGTAATTATTTCCTGTAATTATCCTATAATGAATTTCTTATAATTTTTTCGCGATTCTAGAAAAATCATTACAGAGAATCATTATAAGAAAATCAGTATAGAAATAAAGAATGTTAAAATTAGAAAGAGTTGATGCAAAAAATAGAGGGAAGCAAACGAATGATTTATTTATTTATTTAACGTATGATTACGACAAATTTCGAGGAACTTTCATCGATGTTAAGGCTTTTCAAAGAATTTTAAGAGTTTTCCAAATATTTCAACTTATTTTAGAAAAATTCATCGGTTTTCAAGAGATTTAAAAATATTTCCACGGATTTTAAGGAATTGTGAAACATTTCAAGGGAGTTTAGGATTTTTAATATTTTGAAAAATTTCCGGCGATTTCAAGGAATTCCAAAGAACTCCGAGAGATTTAAAAATTGTCCCGAGATTTCAAAGAATTTGAAGTTTGCAAAATGAATTTGAAGGGCTTCCTAGCGATTTCAAAAAGTTTAAGGTTTTTTTCAGGAATTTCATCAGATTTGTAAGGATATGAACATTTTTTGGAGCATTTTTTAGAGACCTGTACTGTAATGAATACGTTTGATTTCATTTGAATTCCAGAAAACTTCTATAGATTTAAAAAAATTTCGTCAGATTTCATAAAAAACTTCACGGAATTTTAAACATTTCCAAACATATCAGGCTGTTTAAAGGAATTCAAAAGGATTCCAACAAATTTCGAGGGATCTTGGAGAATTTTGACGTTTTTCAAGAACGTCGAGGGATTTCAAAGTATTTTGAAGGATTTTCAAAGATTTCACGGGATTTCTAGTGCCTCGTGAACTTTGAAAGATAATTAAACTTCCTAGCGAATCCAAGAAATTCATGAGATTTTAATATAATTCAAAGAATTTCACAAAGATTCAAGGATTTTATTATAAATCTTTAAGGATTTCAAAGTTTTTAGAGAACTTTAATGAATAAGTTTAATTTAAATTTTTAATTGTATTCAAGGGCTTTTAAATGCTTAATACTTTTTTAAATGGATTTTTACGTTTTCCAAAAATTCCAAAGGGATTTCTAGTGAACTTTGGAAAATAAATTAAATTTCAAGGAATTCCTATCGATTCCAAAAAATTCCGGAGATTTCAATGTAAAAAATTAAAATACAAAACTTCAAGGGATTTCAAAGAATTCTGTGGTATTCCTGAAGAATTCAAGGGATTTTCTAGTGAACTTTAAAATTTAATTAATTCAAATTTCAAGGGATTCCTAGCGATTAAAAAAATTTCAAGGGATTTTAAAGGTATTTCAAGGAATTTTGCAAAGATTCAAGCATTTCAAGGAATTTCTAAGAATTTAAACGTTTCTTTTAGAGAAATTTAATGAATAAGTTTAATTTAAATTATATTCAAGGGCTTTCAAATGACTTATACTTTTTAAAATAGATTTTTACATTTCTCAAAGATTTCGAGGGATTCTAAAGGATTTCAGGACATACAAAATGTCAAGGGATTTCAAAGAATTTTGTAAGATTTCTAAAGATTTTAACAGCTTTCTAGTGAACTTGGTTAATTAAATTAAATTTCAAGGGATTCTGAAGGATTTCAAGAGATATAATAGTTTTTAGTGTTTTCAAAGAATTTTATAGAATTTTCAAAGTTTTCAAGAGATTTCTAGAGACTTTTAAAAAATAAATGAAATTGCATTGAATTTCAAGGGCATCTTTTAAATCTGCAAGCATTTCAAAGATTTTTAGGTATTTTAACTATTTTCTAGATAATTCTAATGAAAAAGTTTAATTCAATTTATATTCAAGGAATATCAAATGACTTATACTTTAGGAAATAAATTAAATTTTATTTCAAAGGATTTCTACGGAGTTTAACAATTCAAGATGAGAAGATTAGCATTTATAGTACCTCCAATTATTTTAAAGATTTTGGAGGATTTTACAAATTTTAATGGATTTCCAAGATTTTAATGGACTCGAAAATATTTTCGAAGGTATCAGGATATCTCAACAGATTTCAGAAGGTTTTCATGTGGATTTCAATTAAATTTTAAAAGAATTTAAAGATATCAAGGTAATACACAAATTTTGCTGTGTAAAGTTTATTTGTGCAGAATCACTATTTTTGTGTTTTCATGTGAGATTATGGGTGGTCTAAAATAAATCGTTCCTTTGTAGTTTCTCTACGTTTTACATTAATCCCTGAATTAATTTTGTATAATTCATTCTAATACTGATTATTCTATCATTTTTTTTATACAATGATTTTCTATAATGAATTTTCTATAATCCATGGAATCTTTGCATTATTTTGGAGTCTTGCAAATGGCGTACACCAAAAATCCGAGTAATTAACCCCTCGTATATAACGCTAGATTTTTGTTAAACATTAGAAAAAAAACAAATCTCACAAAATTCGCAAATCACAAATAATAAATTCATACGAACAAGATCCATCGATAAAAGCGTGATAAATACTTTAAAGAATCTGAGACGATCACATGAGTTTCCAGTGCAACGCTAGATTATAAAATATTGATGAATTGCACATTCAGCTATATCTAGTCTTAAAATTATGTGCACAGAGCTAATACCATTAGTAGAAAAACTTTTTTAAATCATAAACTCTCTTCACTCAAACTCGCATCATGCAAATTATAATTTCTTTGGCTCAATATCATTCTCTTCTGTATACAGCACAGCTAAAAACACATCAAAAGCTGTTTTTTAAAAATCTTGATTGAGATTCACAGATAGAGTGAAAAATCCTACTTGATGCATTCTTCCCCCTCATTCGCTACCAGAGTGACTACTCGAAAGTTTTCAAACTTTCCTGTGTTTGAATTTATAAAATTGTATAAAATGCCTCCAGATCTGTTTCTCATAAAGCCAAATTCCTATTTGGTAACTCGAATCACATATATAACAAAAAATTGAGTTCATATTTTCAACGTACTTTTTTCATAAGCAAGTACGAAACTTAAATAAATGTATAATTCTCTCAAAAATATTTCATATGTAAATTAACTTTTTTTCTTTTGAAAATCTACTACTTCTTTTGTTCAAGGTACTTGAGTAGTCAAAAAAAGTATTGAAGTGAATTCAGAATTATCATTCAATCACAAACCAACGCAATTATTCACATAAAATGAACAATCTTTTCAATTTGACTAAACTTGTGCATAAACTCCTGCGAATAAGTCAACCTTGCTAGAAAATAGTAGAGAAAAGAAAAAAGACTCGAGATTCAGGAAAAAAAGTCTCGAGATTTTTAAAATAAAAACGTAGACTCTTAAATCTATCCAACAGAGTTCTAGTTGAGATTTATATTCAATCCTTAGTTTAAAATAAGTCGTTGAACGTTGGCGCGTCATCGTTGTGACTTTGACATCGACATCGATCTTTCCTGACTTAACAATTGGTTCTTATTGTCTAGACAGTCTCTAGAGGTTTAACTTCTTCATAATTTAATATCAAAAAGCCAAAGTCAATCATCGTGTTCCTCTTTCGCAGCCATAAATAGTTTCTGGACCGTGTAAGTTACTTGCGCTAAGAAAATCACAAACAATTAATATTTACGGGTAAAACTTTAATCTATTACAGGGATCACAGCGCAAAGTGAGCTCAAAAAAGGGGAGTTCGGGTAATTTTTTCATTTAAAAGGCAAAAAATTAAACATATATTTTTACATGTAGAAAAGAAGAAATAATCTTTTATTCCACACTCGACCAAAATGGCCACCTTTCGCCCCTGAAAATAAGGGCGAAAGTAGCATATATTTCCCGCAAACTGCATTTGCGGGGCG
>JAUELO010000179.1:47745849-47783251 GCA_032357855.1 Amphibolips quercusostensackenii | reverse complement strand
TATATAATAATAATAATAATAGTTTATCGCATTTTATGGTCGCTCACAATGGACATTATTATCGCTATTATCATTGGACTATCACAGAAAACTAAAGGCCCGCTCACGGAATTGTGTTTAAATACCTGACTGGTTGCATACTGCATGAATATGACTGTTTTCAGTTTGTTCTTTGGAATTTTTGAAATCAAAATTTCCAGATGAGGAATTTAAATTTTACATTGATAGTTATCAATTCTAAAATTTCAAGCGGAATTTTAAGTTGTGAATAATTCTTTAGTAATAAAGGCAACCATTCTATTTTTAACGTTCTGGCCAAATGTTTTAAAAATGCCAAAAAAAAATTTTTATTCGCAACATAATTTACATATTAATAAAGATAACCAATTTTCTGCACGATAATATAATCCAAAATATTTTCAATATTGTCAAAAAAGAATCTGGAAATTTTTAAGATAAATTTTTTAATATTTTAAACAAAAAATTTTAATTTTAGGAAAAATTCGAATTATTTCAAAAGAAATTTAGAAGTTTTAAAAAAATTCAAAAATATGTTAAAATTTGAAAACATTTTAAACACACAAAAATGTAGATCTTTGAAGATTTCGAAATAAAATGTTGAAGTTTTTCTAAGATTTTAAAAGGCTCCAAGGTAATAAAAATTTTTTCTGAAGATTCCTGAGAATATTTAAAGTGACTAGTTTTTTTGACAAATTAGTTTTAGGAGTATATTTAAAATAATTTTAAAACATAAAAAATGGTCAAAAACGAATTCGGAGGATTCTAAGACAATTTTAGAAATTTAATCAAATCCTTTTTCAATCGTCTCGAGAAACATGAGAAGAATTTATGTTGTGTATAACCTTAAATCAAATAAACAAAGAAACTTAAAAAATAGTTATTCGAAAATTTATACTGTACTAAAAATTATCTTTTCCCTCAAATTCTAATTTGCCCACAATTTTTTTTCGTTTTTGACAAACGCATCTTTTTTAGTTGAAAATTCAACAATGTTGTTGAAAATGCATCTTTTTGGTTTAAAAATTCACCCCTTTTAATAGAAATTTAATCTTTTCTAGTTAAAAATGCAACACTTTAGTTGAAAATTTGATTTGAAATTAAAAACTTTTATAATGTTCTTTATTAAAAATACAGTTTTTGTTTGAAAATTCATCATTTTAGTTCAAAATTCATCTCTTTGGCTGACAATATAACTATTTCCTTGAAAATTTGTTTTTAATAAAAAAATCAATCTTTGTGGAGAATTCATCCATTTAGTTGGAAAATTCAACTTTTTGATTATGTATATTAATCATTTATTCATACATATATATATATATATGTATATAATTAATCTTATTTGTAGAAAAATCATCCATTTGGTAGAAAAATTCAACTTTTTGATTAAAAATATGCATATTTTCGGGTTAAAAAGTAAAAACATTTTGCAGAAAATTCGTTTTTCTTGGAAAACATTCAAAATTGAAAAGTCAAAATTCATATCGTTAGTTGACAATAAAACTACTTCGTTGAGAATTAGCCTTCTTGGTAAAAAATCAATCTTCTTTGTGAAAAATTCATCTGTTTGGATGAAAAATTCAAATTTTTGGGTTAAAAGTTAAACTGTTTTGGAAAAAATTCGTCTCTTTTAAAAAATATATAATCATTTTAAGTTTAAACATACAACCAGTTAAAAATTATTCTGTTTTGATTGAGGATTCGAATATTTTGTTGAATTTTTTTTTGAGAATTCAACTGTATTGAATTCAAAATTGAATTTTTCTATAAATATTAAATAAGTATGCACTACATTTTTTCTTTGAGAATATTTATTCTTTTGGTCGAAAATTAAAAAAAAAAGAGTTAAAAGTTCAACTATGTACTTTGTTAAAAATTCACTTTTTTGGTTGAAAATTCATCATTTTAGTTCAAAATTCATCACTTTGGTTGACAATATAACTATTCCGTTGAAAAAATCGTTTTTTTTTCAATCAATCTTTTTTCGGGTAAATTCAACCCTTTCGTTGAACAATTCAACTTTCTGATTTAAGATGCATATTTTCGGGTTAAAAAGATAAAATGTTTTATATAAAAATCGTCTTTTTGGTTGACGATATAAGTATTTTGTAGAAAATTCATCTTTTGGACCAATCCAACTCTTTTTTATCTAAAATAATATTTTTGGTTGAAGTATCAACTATTACGTTTTTCGTTGAGAATCAATATTTTTTTGTTGAAAATTCGACTATTTCATTAAAAATTGAACTACTTTGTTACAAATTCACTTTTTGTTGAAAAATGGGATTTTTTATTTATTTCGATTTTTCTTTGACCGAAAAATAATTTCTTTTTACTGAAAATATAACTATACCACTTGAAACTTCAAACTATTTTTTGAAAATTTTTTATTTTTTATTGAAAATTAATTTTTTTAACTATTCCAGTTGAATATACCGATATTCTAGTTAAAAATGCATCTCTTTCGTTGAACATTAATTTTTTAAACTAAAAATTTAACTATTCAATTTCTTTTCAATTCCAATTTCGTATTTTTTGGTAGAAATTAATCTTCTGGGTTGAAAAATACTATTTTTGGTTCAAAATTCAACTATTCCAGTTAGAGAATCATTATTTTACTTAAAACTTTATGAATTTGGTTAAAAATGTAACTATTTTTTTCAAAATTACTTTTTTTGTTTAAACATTTTTTAAACTAAAAAATGTAACTAACTATTCCAATTGTATGATTCACCATTTTAGTTAAAAATGTGACCTATTTGGTTTAAAATTCCAGTATTCCAGTTGAAAATCATCATTTTAGTTGAAACGTCATCAGTTTGGTTAAAATTTTAATTTTTTTCCAGCTCACCCTTCCCCTTATTAAGTCCATCCGTCTAGCCTCGCCAATGTTATAAACATACATAAACGTACGGACTGTCCGGAAGTTTAGACTCAGCCTTTTTTTTAATTGAGAATTTGCCATTTTTAGTGCAAAATTTAACTACTTGGTTGAAAATTTGCCTTTTTGAGTTGAAAATTCATGTATCTTGTTGAAAAATCGTTTTTTTTTTTAGAAAATTAATCTGTCTTGTTTCAAGCTTAATCTTTATGGTTGAAAATTCAAGTATTCTTCAAAACGCATCTTTATAGTTGAAAATAAAACTACTTAGTTGAAAGTTAAACTCTGGTTAGAAATTCATCTTTTCGGTTTCAAATTCATTTACTGCAGTTGAAAATTTATCATTTTAGTTATGAATTCATCGCTTTGTCTGAAAACTGTTTTTTTTTTGTAGAAACTTAATTTTTTGAACAGAAAATTAAACTGTTTATTTTTTGTTGATTACTGATCTTTTTTAGTCAAAAGTCTAACTACTTGGTTAAAAATTCATATATGCTGTTAAAAATCTAATATTTTTACTTGAAATGTTAGGAGATTTATTTATTTTTCAACTATTATTTATCTAATAATTCATAAGAAGATAAAACTATAAGAAGATAAACTGAATTTGTTTATTGAATTATTACTCAAAATCATGGACTTTAGAAAGAAATTGAAAAAATGATTAATTATTTCTTAGTGTAATTTAATTATTTAATTATTTTATGTTGATAACCTATTTAAAAATATATTGTACTTTAATTTGTCAAAGGTTTGTAAATTTATATTTTTAATATTTTTAGATGATTATTTAATGATTCCTGAAATGAAAGAATTAATTTTTAAACACTGGATATACTTAGATCGTTGGAAATTCATTTACGGTTAAAAAGTTAAACTAATGTGTAGAAAATTTTCCCTTTTATATGAATACAATTGTTTTTCATTTGAAATTACAATCTCCTTTTGTTGAAATAGTCATTTTGTACTAGTTTTTTCACAAAGAATTTACCTTTTATGTTTGAAAATTCAACTATTTGGTTAAAAATGAACATTTTTGTTGAAATGTTGATTGGACACACCTAAAATCTCCGAAATTTTTTTTGAATTTTTTCAAGAATCTTGGAAAATTACATTTATATAATCTTAAAAACAAATAAACCTAAAAAATAGTTATTCGAATATTTTTATTTTTTATGAAAATTAGTTTTCCCTCAAACCGAAGAACTATGCGCGTGGCTTGCGATTAACGATTCTATTACGTTTATGAAAACTGAAATAATCTGTGCAATTTGCACAATTTAAATTAGAAATCAATTGGGAATTACATTTTCAAATATGTAGATTTGATAAACGTTTTCTATCAAAAAGTATTCATTCTCAGGCTTTAATTTAAAATAATTTTCACTTGTATCAAATGTTAAGAGAGTAAAAAAACGTGAGAAAATAAAACGAATAAAAAAATGAAGTTACTGTTTTGATTCTGTTAGAAATTCAGAATTATCTTAGAAGGTCAGAAAAATAGCGGAATCCAAATAATGGAATAATCCGATAAAAACACAAAGGAAATTCTCATAATTAAATTCCTGTGAGTAATTTCCCAACGTACTCTTTCGAAAATTTTATGAGCGCACGATTAATAAATAACGGGGCTGAAGGTTATCCTGGTGTACTGTAGTATATAGAATAACAATGGCTCTTTAGAACTTAATACTTCCATATATACAAAAATTCCGGCTCAGCAAATATTTTACTTACACCTACGAAAAAATTTTCCACATAAAGAAAAAAAAATGAATACTAGAATATATACGGACTTTTATGAAAGAAACCACAAAATAAGAAATAAATAATTATTATCTTAAACTTTTCATAAAATTATTTACAAAGTCTGGAACTTTTTAAAACATCTGTTATCAACTATGGCAGCGTAAACAAAACTGAATAACCTTAAATATTATAACGTATACGGTTATTTTAAATAAAAGTCGTCACTTACCCTCTTCTATTTTTGAACCTTGCGATTTAAAAACCGAAACAAGCACTTGTTTGGAGTTTCCTTCAGCGACGAAAACGTTTTTATTATTACATCACGTTGATTGTTAACCTCTTGGGAAAATATAAATAAACTTCCTTCAGGATTAAAATAAACAGTAATTCATTCTGAGGTGAATGCAAATACTGTATTTAAGTAGGAATTAAATCTATAAAGAAACTGATAATTTGGAAGAAGTATTTGTCCCAAACACGTGTTCCTCGAGCGGCTGTTCTGTAGGCAATGCAGAAAGATATGGTAATTACTGCTACCTTCGGAAGAGGGGGCTTTTCATCTACTAGCGTCATCTGCATGCGCGGGAAATTTAAAATTGATCTTTCAGTCTCAAAATGATTAATAAACACATAATAATAAGAGTCTTACTAAAATTGAATTTAGTTTGTGATTTGATTTTAATAAAGCTAAAGATTTCACTGTAACGGCGTGACTCAGTCTTGCGGAAAAAGTTATTAAATAATCAAAAATCGAAAGTTTTCGACAAATGAAACGTTTCATTAGATCAGTTTTAGAAACGTTTCAAAGTTTCACAATATATTAAATTTAATTTAAAACCTAGTTAATTTCTGAAATTTTAAGTGAAAATATTGCATTTCCAAGAAAATAGATGAATTTATCTACCCATTAGTTGAATTTGCAACCCAAAACATCAATTTTTAATCAAAAAGATTGATTATATATAAAACAAGACGAATTTTCAACAAAATAGTGGAATATTTAAGTTAAAATTAAGTTAAGATAAAAATTAAGTTGAAGTTACATTTGAAACCTGAGAGATGAATTTTTAACTAAAAGTATGAATCTTCAACCAAAAAATGATTTTTTTTAACAAAGTATAAGTTCATCTTTTAGCTAAGTAGTTGGATTTTTAACCCAAAAGAACGAATTCTCAACAAAAACTGTAATATTTGTATTTAAACAAACAAAGATTTTACCTTAAATAAAAAAGTTAAATTCAGTCAAAAAAGACGAGTTTATAACAAAATAGTTGAATCTTCAACCAACAAAGCAATTAATTTACAAATCTGCAGATTTAAATCAGTTACAATTTTTACTAATTTCAATTAGTGACTGCACTCTAGCTATTAATAAATTATTTTTTGTGATTAATTAGTAAGTTTTGCAGATTTATCACTAAAATATAGTTCATTCATAGTTAAAATTCAGTCACTGATTAAAATTAGTAAACAGTTCCATTTTTAACTAAAAAATTATATATTTACCAAAAAATTTTTTGAATTTTTGACCAAAAAAGATTGATCAGTAAAAATATGGCTGACTTATAGCTAGAATATATTCACTAATTGTTATTGGTAAAAATGTTAACTGATTGAAATTTAGCGAGAATCAAACAGTTGCATTTTTAATCAGAAGAAATGAAATTTCTATCAATAGGGATGAATTTCTAAACCAAAAAGACAAGCCGTAAACAAATTAATTGAATTTTCAAAAAAAAAAAGATTTTTAAATCAAGAAATAACAGAACTTTCAACAAAATTGTTGAATTTTCAAGCCAAAAAGACGATTTTCATACAAAACTGTCGAATTGTCTACCCGAAAATGATAATTTTTAACAGAAGTGTTCATTTCCTACCAAATAGTTGAATTTTCCACCAAGAAGATTAGTTTTCTACTAAAAAATACAAAATTTCAGCAAAAGTTATACTTGACACCGAAGAGATGAATTTTCAACTTTATGATGAATCTTTAACCGGAATAGTTTGAGAAGAAGATTATTTTCAACCAATTATGTTCTTTTAATTTTCTAATATCAAAAAGACAAATTTTTAACAAAATACGTGATTTTTTAACTAAAAAAGATACATTTTTAATAAAAAAGGGAATAAGTAAATTTAAAGCTAATAAAATTAATTTTTAAACGAAAAAAATCAATTTCACGAATTACAGTCAGGGCCGGCGGAACACTTTGTATCCGGGTGTTGGGTGACGTACGGGGTATAAGTTAAGGGTATTGGATTCACCACCCGGGGTATTTTCGGGTGTTGGGTACCCTACACCCCCACATAGGCTTCCGCCGGCCCTGAATGTTCGTACACTAAACATGAAAAGAGGTAACCTCCATCTTGTGTAAGATTGTGGGGTAGTAGGAATCGACCACATGGTTGTAGTAATTTAGTATAGTATGCATCAAATACAATGTTTCTACTACTATTACTGGAGTATAGTCTATACTCCATGATGTCAAAATTGTCTAAGTTCGTGACGCCACCTTTTATGTTGTGAACAAGTAATTTAATTATTAACCGAGTAATTTTTTTCACAATATTAAATTAGATCAAAATAAAATTTTAATTTTTTAAATTAAGTACATAAATTCATTATTCACTTCAAGGTTGTGCAATTGAATATTGTCTATAATTTGTAAAATAAAAGATTATTCATGTTAAAAATACCTCTATTCCAATTATTTAAATGTTTGTGATGTTGTGAAATAAGTATCAGAATTCTTCTTTGAAAACTATATTTACATTAATTTACTTTTTTTATGAAATTAGTTTGAAAGGTTATTGTTAATTCAAATTTTCAGAAAAATATAAAGTAAAAATTATTTGATAGTTTTAATGATGTTAAGTATTAACTGCTTTTTCTGTTGTAAAATTATTATTAATTAATATGCACATGTATTTAAATTTTTTCTGGAATTATTTTTAAAGGTCATTATTAAATTAAATGTATGGAAATGCAATTTTAACTTTAAAAAAATATAATGTGAAAATTATTTGAATATTCCAATGAAAATAATTTTTTGATGCTTTTTATGCTAAACGTAAATCGGGTATTTACCTCAAGATTATGTAATTAAATATTGACTATTATTTGTATGATAAAAGTTTTTTTTATTTAAAATACCCTTATTACAATTATATAATTTTTAAAATGTGTGTGATATTTTAAGTTTATGTAATTGAATATTGGTTATAATTTGTATAATGAAAATGTGTTCATATTTAAAATACCCCTATTCCATGTACGTAATTTTTCAAAATTTTCTAAGATTATAAAATAAGTGAATTCAATTTTCAAAATTATATGTACATATGTTTTTATTATATCTGAAATTAGTTTAAAAGGTTATCAATAATTCAAATTTTCAGAAAATTATTAGGCAAAAATCATTTAAATGCTTCAATGGAGATAACTATTTAATGCTTTTTATGTTCTGAACTGGTTATTCAATTATTAGCTACATAATTTTTTTCACACTATTGAATTACATATATATTAAGTTTTAATTGTTTTCTATTAAGTAACATGAATTTATTATTTCCTTTAAGGTTATTTAATTGAATATTTCATTAAAATTATATAATTTTTTCAAACGTTTGCGATGTTGTGAAATAATTATCTGAATTCAATTTTCAAAATTATATAGACATATGTTTAATTTTTTCTGGAATTAGTATAAAAGTTTCATCAATTACTTAAATTTTCAGAAATGCAATTAAAAATTTTTTAAAACATATAAATTGAAAACTATTTAAATGTTTCAATTAATACAATGTTAAACATTATTTTAGTATTAATATTTATTATCATTATATTATTATTAATTTATTCTTTTAAAACTTTAATTTTTCTGGACTCGTTTAAAGATCTTATTAAAAAATTAAATATTTATAAATGAAAGTTAAAAAACTTATTAAGTAAAAAATCATTTGAATGTTTTGATGGACTTTATAGTTTAATGCTTTTTCCTTGGCAAAAGAATTAATTAATTATAAGCTAAATAATTTTTCACAATATTTCATTAAATAAAGATCAAAATTTAGTTTTTATAAAATTAAATAACATAAAATATTTAATTACTTGAAGGTTATGTAATCTAATCTTGGATATAATTTTCATATATGTTTTAATTCTTTTTGAAATTAGTATAAAAAGTTACTAATAAATCAGATTCTTAGAAATGAAAGTAAAAATTAAAAAAATAAATAAAAGTTATTTCAATGTTTGAATTTATAGATAATTGCTTAAATGAAAATCTGAATTCAATTTTCAAAATTATATCTTAATATTATGTTTTAATTTTTTCGTAAATTTGAAAAAAATACGTATGTAAAGTAAAAATTATTTTGTTCAATGTTTCTTATATTGTAAACTGATTAATTAGTTATCAACTGCATCTCTCAAAACTTAAATTTTCTGGAATTAGTTTAAAAGATTACTAAGAAATTAAAATTTCGGAAATGGAAGTTAAAATAAAAAAATAGATATTTATAAAAATATACATACATACGTATATTATTTGAATGTTTTAATGAGAATAATAGTCTAATGTTTTTTATGTTGTGATCTGATTAATTAATGATTATTACCTGGTTAATTTTTCTCACAATATTAAATGACATAAAAATTTAATTTTTTTTTTCATTCAAGTACTGAATTGATTATTTACTTTAAGGTTATGTAATGAAATTCCGGCTATAATTTGCATAATAAAAGTTTATTTATATTTAAAATATCTTGATTCCAATTATTTCATGTTTGTCAATGTTTGTGATGTTATAAAATGAGTAGTTAAATTCCGATTTAAAAATTATAAGTAAATATGATTCAAGTTTTTTCTAAAAATTAGTTGAAAATTGTATGAATAATTTAAATTTTTATTAAAATATAAAGTAGAAATTATTTAAATGTTTTAATGAAAATAATAACTTATTGATTTTTATGTTGTCAACTGATTTATTAATCACTGATTTATTTTTTTCGCAATATTAAACTGCATAAAAATTGAATTTTAATTTTGGTTTAAGTAACATAAATTGTTTATTTACATAATATCATGTAAATTAATATTGGCTGTAATCTGTATAATCAAAGTTTACTTATATTTTCGATATATCTCTCTATTACAATTATATAATTATTTATTAACAATAGGTGTAAATTCGACGCATGCTTCCACATTCTTAATTATAATTCAAAAACAAGTCAATATTTTATAATTTTTTTAGTTTTATTTTAAAGAGAAGATTTTAAGCTTAAACTGATCGAAGTTTCAATTTATTTAATTTACTTCCTTAAAGCATGGAGAAGTGGTACTTAATCTACAATAATGACCGTGAAATGAGTATTTGAAATAATTTTAAAAATTATTTGCAGATGTGTTTGGATTATTTATTAATGTATTTTGATACGCTGTTATTTTTTTACCTAAATTTTTATTATTTTGAATTGGTGTAAATGTTTATTAAAAATCTTATTTTGAGAAAAGAAAGTTCAAATTAGAAAATATAACGTAAAAAGTATGTAAACATTGTGATGCAAATGCATGTTTAATGATTTTCATATTGTGAACTGAGCATCGCATCAAGATATTATTTTTAAAATTATGGTTAATAATGTTTTAATGATTTGGCGATGTAGTATATTGATCCCCTGATTTACAAAACTGTATATTAAAGTACCCGCAAATGTCATTTCACAAAAATCAAGTTTTTTCACAATATTAAATTACATAGCCTAAAACTGCAAAAAACAATGTATTTTAATGATTTATCAATATATTTTGCTGCATTGTTTATAAATTTGGCGATGATGTATTGTTCGTATTTATAGTATCATAATTTATTTTTTAGACATTTTCATGTCTACAATCGCACCAACACGCCGCCCTCATTCATGATATATTCCGTGAATTTTCGTAGATCTCCATTTTATAATTGCAGAATAAATTTTCAACGACATATGATTGGTATTTAAATTTATAATTATATTAATTATTATTGATATTTGTTTTCGGATTTATTACTACGTTGGTTAAGTCGTGCACTTGAAATATTTGAAAAATGATGTCTCGCCCTTTACTGTGTTAATAATAGTAATCGTAAATTAAATAATTCTGTGCTACACGGTTTCATTGAATGCATTCTTCCAGAATCTAATTTCAGCAAGAACTTAAGTGGTATAAAACTTTTAACAAATAAATAGTCATTTGAAAATTAGGTAAATGATGAAAATGAATATTTATGGTAAGTTAGCGCGCGCATGCGCGCGCGTATAATAGTCTAGTACTCCAGTAATAGAAGTAAAAACATTGTACTCGATTCATACTGTACTAAATTACTACAATCATGCAGTCGATCCCTACTTTCCCACAATCTTATACAAGATGGAGGTTACCTCTTTTCATATGAAGGATTACAAAGATTTCTGTGATCTTTCACGTCATACCACCTATCCCATATGGTTCCCGGACACCAAAACATTTTTTCATAGCCGACTCCTCAAATAAAAAATAACATCCCTTTTGATAAAACTTTTTTTGTGATAGATTAAGACATTTCAATCCAAATTTTTTTTATGACATTCGATTGCCAAAATGTTTTTAATTTTTTTAATTTTTTAATTTTTTAATTATTGCTTTCAATTTTCATGATAAAAGTGACTCCTAAAAGTATATATCATTTGAATCAGAATTTCAAGAAACATGCAAATATGTTGAACGTCAGAGAAGTATTTTTGGCAAAGTTTTGTGGACTTCAAACTTCGTAGATTCCTTTGATGGCTGAAGAGAAAATTCAGAAATGAACCTGAGGAAGTTTTCTTGAGAGTGGTGCTAGCCAGGTGTGAGTTACAGTTAGCGTAGGCAATGTGAACTTAGATTCTTAGAACCTTAGGCAGTATTAGAATCTGTAATCCTACAACTTGCCTGGGTGAGGTGAAGGGCGAGGGGAAGAAGAGTGGGCGTGACAATGGGCCTCCTTAACTATTTTGCCGTCAGGTCAGTAGTTCCTTGCCTTGAATTTTGACCCAGATATGCTTTTTGTTTTTGGGATTTTCTCAAGATTTATTAAAGCAATAATTTTTTCAAATACATTAATTTTTTCGGGAAGAATTGTTCTACGTTTTTGTGTATTTACATTTCTGAAATAATCATTACAAGCCGAGAAATTAGCCTGCAAAATTAGGGTAACTTTGACCAATCATATTTTTAATGTAATAAATATTATGAAAAATGTGACATTACAAAAACATAGCTTATTCTTTTACTAATCCAGGCATACTACATAAGTCATATTATTCACAACATTTTCGGAGAAAATACCAAAATGCGACATGCTTCCAAAAGTCTATGTACACAGCCCTCTTAAGAGGGCCCCAAAAAAAAGAGAAACTTGTGAGTCTTTCCTTATGCATTTATCAATATCTTAATAAAATATTTCATTTATAAAATATAAATTTGCTTGATTGAATCTCATTAGTAATACCCTAGCCACCCAGTCACCGATGCACAGTGTGGCCAAAAGCATTTTTTGTGGACAAAATTCTGTCTACAAACAAATTTTCAATGGATTTTGAATATTTTAATGTTTTTTTCAATTAACCGTGAGGCTTCCAGGTATAACAAGCCGGTGCATAAAAATTGTTTAAATAATCAACCGTTCTTCATTAGCAAAGTATCATAGCAAAGAGTCACTAGAAATATATTTTTAGTTGGTTACGCAAAAACAATTGGGTCTATTTGTGGAATAATGTTGAAAATGTGAATTTGTTTATAAATATTTTTTAAATAATTAAGAGTTTTTAATTTGAAAAATAACAGCAAGAAATCATGGTCAAGATAATTGGCAAACAGCAGCTATTACTAACTAATCGTAATTAGCAATAATATTTCTCTCATAGTTATATGTATAAAAACTATAAATTTCAAAAACAACTAATCATCGCGAATAACGGAAAAATTGATATGTTCAATAATTTTTTTAAAACATTATAAACATTTTTTTCTCTGACCTACTAAAAATTATTGGTAGATAGTTATAACACTGACTTAAAAATCTCTTCTTTAGTCAATTTTAAAATCTTAAAAAAGGTACATTGTTTATTTTTGTTGTTTCATAAAAAAATTTTGGTTCGTCAAAATAAATTTTCTGCAATGATTCGTTATACAAAGTTTCTTCATGAGGAAGCTTTGTAAATGTATGTACCGAAAATACATTATGCATTTTATGTTGGACAAGTTACATGTAACTTGTCCAACATAAAATTATATGCGCAAACTGAATCTTTGGAAAAATTCAAATATAGTCATATTGGATAACAAATGAAACATTAACAAATATATAAATTTAATGTTATAATATTGACACTTTGATTTGTTAAACAATAACAAGTATCGGAATTCATGTGCACCGTAAGAAAGGTTACGGATTTGAAAAGAAGAGTAAAGTGTCTTTAATCTGAATTTTTAGGGAGGACTTTCAGTTCTTTCACTTTAAACATTAACTTTACAAGAATCCTTGAATCCTTTTAATTGATTTAAGATATATTTTTACAAAAAAACGAAACATATTTTTTTCGGCTAGGCTATACATACGAGTATGTACACGTATACATATTTTCCAGCGCTGCTAAAATTCCGAACATAGTCACTGTTTTAAAACCACTCTTAGTCTATGGAATTTTAAAACAAATCAAAGTGTAAAATGCAGAATAAGGGCATTAGCTAGCACTAAATGAGCACTAAATTTGTGTGCAAGAAAAAAATAGATTCACGCTGTCTTTCTTGTAATATATACTTGTGGTGTTGGTACCTTGACTTCCAGCTAACGGCATATGTTTTTTAAAAATAAAACATTAAAAATAATAAATTTTTTATTTGTGCACTTATTAGCACTGTATGAGCACTAAATTCGTGTTAAAGAATAAAATCGATTTATATTCTCCTTCTTGTGATATGCGTGTCGCGCTGACATGACAGCTTGACTTCCAGCTAGCAGCACCACAGGTTTTTTTATAAAAATTGCAAAGCACTAAATTTTTCATTTAAGCATTAATGAGTACTAAATTAGCAATAAATTATAGAATAGGTATTATTATAAAAATACACAGTGTTCATGTCAGGTTGAGGGACGTTTTTTCGGCTTGTGATGGAGTCCATGTCAAGTGATCACAAGAATTGTCGTGCTAGAATCGAATTCGGTTGTAACTTGGCGTATTTAGTTTTTTTGGTAATGAAGAGAAACCTCAGAAAATATTTTTGGAAAATTAAAAAAAAGTGGCGGAAATATGGAACTTTATTTTTTTTTATTTCATACATTTGGTTCTAATTATTCCAATTTAACTTTTAAGGTTCGGACATTTTTTGTAATATGATGTACACTTAGATGCAAAGAATAATCACTTTTTTTAAAAACCCAAAAACAACAATCACGTTTTTGAAAATTAGTCATTTTTATTTTTATTTTTTTGCTAGATGAAGGTCTAAACGTATTTTGCAAGTTCTGTAAGTTTCGTGATGAGACAGCCAATGGTTCACACCATAATATGAAAAATCAAAATGACGTATTCAACCCCAAGCTTTCAAAAATAAATGAAATTTTATACAATTTTTTTGCATCTGAAAGAACATTTTATTATAAAAAATATTAGACCTCAAAAAGTTAATTCAGTTAAATAGAACTAAAGATACAGAATTAAAAAAAAAAGATACTAAAAAGAGGATGACCGAAAAAATTAATTTTGAAATTTCCCTAGCCATTAATATTTAAAGATATATAAATATAAACGGGATAAAAACATTAAAAATTAAAATTTAAAAATTACAAATTTATTTCTTTATTTTAACCAAAAAAGCTGAATTTTCAATCCAAAAGGATGAATTTTCGACCTAAAAAACAAGATAATAAAATTTTCATCAAAATGAAAAAGTTGAATTTTTAACTAAAATAATAAATCTGCAACACAGAAAATTAATTTTTAACAAAGTGGTTTAACTTTTAATCAAAAAACGTATTTTCTGTAAAATAGCTGAATTTTCAGTCTGAAAATGTGAAAGTATTTATTTTGCACCAAAATGAGGAATTTTTAACAATACGGTTGAATCTTTATCAAAAAAGATGACTTTAACAAAGTAGTTTAATTTTCAACAAGGTAATAAAATTTGTAACAAAATTATTTACATTTTCAACCAAATGAAAAAGTTAAATTTTCAGTTTAAAAAAACCAAAGAAATGAATTTTCAACTAAAACGATGAATCTTCAACAACAAAAAAAATAAATTTTTGAAAAATTTTCTCCAAATTGTTGAAAGTTTATGCCAAAGACGAATTTTCAGTAAACCGGTTGAATTATTAATTTAAAAAAATCATTTTGAAACAAGCAGTCACATTTTTAACAAAAAAAGAGGAAATTTTAATCAAGAAGATTAGTTTATTACCAAAAAAGACAAATTTTCAAGTAAAAAAGATCAATTTTCAACAAAAAATGGAAAAGTTACAATTCCAGTTTGAAAAACTGTTTTGATCCAAAAAACTGGAAAATTGAAATACTTCGTTAAAAATTTAATCAATTTGATTAAAATTTATTATATCAATTTTAATAATTTCTTTTCAACTGAAAATCTAACTATTTCACTTTTAGTGAAAATTTTTCTTTCTCAGTTCTCAGTTGAAAATTCTGAGTTTTATTGAAATTTAATTTTTTTTTTTGGTAGAAAATTGAGATTTTTGTTTAAAAATTTATCTTTTTGGTTGAAACTGAACATTTTTGTTTAATTCGTTGTATTTTTTGCTTAGAAAATAATTTTTTTCTATTGAAAATTTAACTATTCCATTTGTCATTGTAAATTTATCATTTTTAGTTAAAAATTGAACTATCTATTTAAAATTTATGTATTTTGTTGAAACTTTGCCTTTTCGCTAAAAATTAATCAATATTGTAGAAAATTCAAAAATGTTGTTAAAAAGTAATTTTTCATTCAAGGATTCTTTATTTTAATTAAAAATTTATTTTTTTGATGAGAGAGTAACTATTTTGGTAAAAATTCATTCTTTTTTTAAGATTTATTATTTTTAACTGAAGATTTAAATATTCCATTTTTTGTTGAAAATAATTCTTTTTCCTGTTAAAAATTTATCTTTTTCAGTACAAAATTGATATTTTTGGGTGAAAATTGAACTACACAAAAATGTAGTTTTTTAATTAATTTTTCAACTGAAGATTTTACTATTCAATTTTTTTTGTCAAAAATGTATCTGTTTTAGTTGAAAATTTATCTTTTTTAATAGAAAATTAATATTCTTTGTTGCAAATTAATGTTTTTGGTAAAAATTCAACTACTCAAAAATTTTTGTTCGTTAGAAAGTCACTTTTTTCTTTGAGGATTCTTTATTTAAATTGAAAATTCATTTTTTTAAATGAAGATTTAAATCTTTCATTTTTGGTTGAAATGTATCTTTTTTAGTTGGAGGTTTATCTTTTTCGGTAAAAAATTTATATTTTTTGTTGAAAATTAATGTTTTTGGTGAAAATTCAACTGCTCAAAATTTTTTTTTGGTGAAAATTCATCTTTTTTAGTTGAAAATTCATCTTTTTCATCATAAAATTATTATTTTTGGTTGAAAATTTCAAATGTTTCTTAAAAATTTCATCTTCTTTGTGGTCGATCCAACAATTTTGTTAGAAAGACACTTTTTTGTTTGAGGATTCTTTATTTAAATTGAAAATTCATTTTTTAAAATGAAGATTTAAATCTTTCATTTATGGTTAAAATGTTTTTTTTTTAGTTGAAAGTTTATCTTTTTCGGTAGAAAATTTATATTTTTTGTTGAAAATTAATGTTTTTGGTGAAAATTCAACTGCTCAAAAAATTTTTTTGTGAAAATTCATCTTTTTCAGTTGAAAATTTATCTTTTTCATTATGAAATTAATATTTTTGGTTGAAAATTTCAAATGTTTCTTAAAAAATTCATCTTCTTTGTGGTCGATCCAACGATTTTGTTAGAAAGTCACTTTCTTGTTTGAGGATTCTTTATTTTAATTGAAAATTCATTTTTTTTAATGAAGATTTAAATCTTTGATTTTCAGTTAAAATGTATCTTTTTTAGTTGAAAGTTTATCTTTTTCGGTAGAAAATTTATATTTTTTGTTAAAAATTAATGTTTTTGTCTGATAATTTAACTATTTGGTGAAAAATGGTATTTTTGGTTTGAAAATTCAACTGTTTAAAAATTTATTTTTTTATTGTTGAACATTAATTTTTTAAGTGAAGATTTATCTATTTACTTTTGGTTAAAAATGATATTTTTTAGTTGAAAATTCATGCGTTTTGTTGAAAATTTATCTTCTTGTGTAGAAAATTAATATTTATCGTTGAAAATTTAACTGATTTAAAAACTTATTTAAAAATTCAACTTTTCAAAAACTATATTTTTAAAAATAAATATTCAACTGAAGATTTCGCTATTTAATTTTTAGTTTCAGATTGCTCTTTTTAATTGAAAATTCAACTACTTGGGTAAAAGCTGAATTTTTTTGTTTTTGAACTACTTTCTTAAACATTAATTTTTTTTCGTTGAAAATAATCTAGTTAAAAATTGAACTATTTTGTTGAAAATTCGTTATTTTTGGTTGAAAATTAATTTCTCTAACTGAAAATTTAACGACTTTATTATTAGTGAAAATTTTTCTTTCTTAGTTCAAAACTTGTCTATTTTTTGCTGAAAATAAATTTCTATAATTAAAAACTCAACTACTCAATTTTATATTGTAAATTTATGATTTTTAGTTGAAAATTCAACTAATTTGTTTTATAAAATTGTGAAAAATTGATCTATTTTAATTAAATTTTTTTAGTAATTGTTTTAAAAATTGAAAATGTAACTATTCCATTTTTGGTTTGAAATTGATCTTTTTCAGTTAAAATTTCATGTATTGTTGGCTGAAATATTAAGTATTATATTTTTCGTTGAGAATTAATCCCTTTTTTCTAAAAATTAATTTACTATGTAGAAAATTCAACAATTTTTTTGAGAAGTCATTTTTTTATTTGAGGATTTTTGGCTAAAAATTGATCTTTTATAGTTGAAAAATATCTTTTATAGTTGAAAAAAAATTTAATAATTTTGATTTAAAATTGGTGAAAAATTAATCTACTTTATAGAAAATCCAATAATGTTGTTAGAAACTCATTTTTTGTTAAAAATTTAGCTCTTTGGTTGAAAATTGATCTATTTTGTTAAAAATTATTTTTTTGAGAGAATTTAATTTTTTAAATTAAAAATGTAACTGTATTATTTTTTGTTGAAAATGTATCTTATTTAGTTGAAAGTTCCTTAATTTTGTTAAAAATTCGTCTTTTAGTTTGAGGATTTAACTATTTTTTTGTTTGAAGATTCTTAATCTTAAATCAATTGAAAATTTATCTGTTTGGTTGGAAATGAAACTATTTTGTTAAAAATTAATTTTTTTTGTTAAAAATTTTTTAATTGAAGATTAAACTATTCCATTTTTTATTAAAAATTTATCTTTTTTAGTGGAAAATATATGCATTTTTGTTAAAAATTCATCTTTTTCGGTAGGAAATAAATATTTTTCGTTGAAAATTTATCATTTTGTTTAAGGATTTATATATTTTATTAAAAGTTCGTATTTTTTTGGTTGACTCCAACCGAACCATCTCTTTGGCTAACTATTAAGCTACTTTGTAGAAAATCCAACAATTTTATTAAGAATTCATTTCATTGTTTGAAAATTCTTTATTTTACTTCAATTGCAAATTCATTTCTTTGGTTGAAAATGGAACTATTTTATTGAAAATTAATTTTTTTTTGTTAAAAATTAATTTTTTTACTGAATATTTAAATATTAAATTTTTGGTTAAAGTTTATTTTTTTTTTAAATGAAAACTCGTTTTTTTCGTTATGAAATTAATATTTTTCGTTGGAAATTTATAATTTTGATTGAAAATTCAATTGTTTGGTGAAAAATGAATCTAATTTGTAGGCAAGATCCCAGCTTTGTCATGTAAGCGTACTGCCCGTGTGCTAGACCGCTTGAGAAGAACACGGCGCGGCAATCCGTTACCATGGCAACAGTAAGCCGCGCCGTGCTCCTCTCACACATAGCTAGCGCAAGCGCAGTACCTCTGCATGCCAAATTTGGGGTCACTGCGGCAATTCAAATATTTTGTTAGAAACTCTTTTCTTGGTTAAAAATTGATATTTTTTAGTTAAGAATTTATGAATTTTTGTTGAAAATTCATCTTTTTCTGTAGGAAATTAATGTTTTTCATCAAAAGTTTATAATTTTGGTTAAAAATTGAACTATTTGGTGAAAAATTAATCTACTTTGTATCACAGGCAATCCAGAGATACGTACTTTGGCATGCAGACGTACTGCGCTTGCGCTAGGATGCTTGAGAGGAACACGGCGCAACAACCCGTTACCATGGCAATAGTCGCTGCGCCGTGTTTCTCTCACGCATAGCTAGCGCAAGCGCAGTACCCCTAGATGCCAAATTTGGGATCACTGCGGCAATCCAACAATTTTGTTCAAAACTTATTTTTTTTTTTGGAATTCAACTCTTGTCTTGAAACTTGGCCTTTTTTGTTTTAAAATTTAACGATTTCGGTAAAAAATATATTTCTTTGGTTGCAAATTTTTAAATTTTCTTGACATAGACTCTACAAGGTTAGGAAAAATGCAGATAAGGAAAATCGCTCACTTGGTGGGAATTGTAACATCCGCTTCCTTGTCTAATCTGTAGGCAGTCTGCATCCGGTTGGTACCCTTAACTTTTAAAATTTTGTTTGAATAATGATTTCCTAACACGTCTAAATTATATCTTCTTACAAAATCGAAGGTTTGCAAATCGTCTTCGCCTGGTTTGTAATTCGAACATGGTTTCGAATATTTTCCTGATGCAGACACTCCTGAATTAATTTCTAAAAGCAATAAACATTTTCAAAAATAATTTAATATTACTACAATATTATTTCAAAGGCAGAATTTTTTAATTACTTACGCGCAATTACACATTGCAAAACGAGGAATTTTTCTGCTAGGGAAATTATTTTATATTTCCAGGCACTTCTGTAATTAGAATAATAAAAATAATTGGTATGGAGAGAATATATCAAATTTTTAGGACGAGTTGAAAATACCCAAAAATAAAATTCCTGGCAGTGTAATATTCTCAAATGAGAAAATTACCGAATTTGAACAATTAAGTTTTTTAAAAATGTTATTTATTTATTTATTAAAAATACAATAATCAAATATTTTTATTAAACGAATTATTTCTAATGTTTAAAATTTCTAAAATTATTGTTTGAATTTAAAATAAGAATAACAGAAAAAATATATTTCTGGATGAAAATTTGTTTCAATTATAATTATTTGAAATTCAGGCAATAATTTTAGAAACTTCAAAAATAAAAAATGTTTTTTTTTGGCATACTATTTGATTATTGTATCTTTAATGAAAAAATAAACTTTACTTGCAGATTTTAAATTGTTTAAAATCGAGAGTTTTCTACTTGGGTTATTTTATAATTCGGCAATTTCCTGACGAGAATTTCATTATTCGGGAATTTTATAATTAAGGAATTTTGTAATTCAAGAATTTTGTTATTCTGGAGTTTCCCAATCGGGAATTTTACTTTTTAGGAATTTAGCAGTTCAGGAAAATTATTAATCTTGAATTTTCGAATTTGGGAATTTTATTATTTTAAAATTATATTATTCGGGAATTTTCCATTCCGGGAATTTTACAGCGTCAGGAAATCCCGAAAAAAAGAATTTCCGACACTAGAATTCCCAAATTGAAAAATTCCCGAATAATAAAATTCCTGAACAGCATATAATATTACCTAATTTGAAAATTCCTCAATATAAACAATACAAATTTTTGTTTGTAAATAAAAAAATTTCAAGTGTAATATAATTTTAATTTTAATAATTTTATTAATTTTATAAATAGGGATGACTGAAAAATACCGAAAAATAAAATTCCCGATAATGTAATATTTCCGATTTGGGAATTTTCCGTATAATAAAATTTCCGAATAATAAAATTCCTGACAGAAAATCGCCGAATTTAAACAATTTTAATTTTTGATTTATAAAATTAATTAAATTATTACAACTACGCAGACTGAAAAATCCCAAAAATAAATTTCCGAAATTGGAAAATTCCCGAATAATAAAATTTATCGACAGAAAATTACCGAATGTAAGCAATTACAATTTTTTATTCATAAAATTAATGAAATTATTACAATTAAAGGGACCACTAAAAAATCATGAAAAATAAAATTCCGGAATTGGAAAATTCCCGAATAATAAAATTTCCTAAAGTTTGAAATATTACCAAATTTGAAAATTTCCGATAGAAAATTTCCAAGTTATAAAATATCTGAACTAAAAATTTCCCGAATTTAAACAATAAAAATTTTTTTGTTTGATATTATTTATTTATTTTATAAAAATCAAATAATTTTATCGACGAAAAAATAATGCTTATATTTTAAAGGTTTTTAAAAGTATTGTTTGAATTAAAAATAAAAAGTTTTAAAAAAATATTTCTGAACGAAAAACTTTGTTTGAGAATGTGCATAGTATTTTTAATAAATTACAAAAAATTTTCTCAGAGATCGAATTGTTAATTTTAATTAAATTCGGAAATTTTTAAAATTTAAATTCGGAAATTTTTTAGTTCGGATATTTTATACTTGGGCAATTTTCTGTCGGAAAGTTTCCAATTCGATGTTTTTTCCCGAATTGGTAATTTCTAAAATAATAAAATTCCCGGATTTGAATATTCAGGGTTTTTACTTATAAAATTAATTAAATTATCACAATTAAACTATTTTTATTTATAAAAAAATTTAATTGTTAATGTTTGGGAATTTTATAATTAAGGAATTTTCTAGTTCGGATATTTTCTAATTTGGGAATTTTCTGTCAGGAATTTTATTATTCGGGAATTTATTATTCAAAAATTTTATTATTTGGGAATTTTCCAATGCGGTAATATTATAAAAAGGTCTGGGATTTTATTATTAAAGAATTTTCCATTGCGGAATTTTTATTTTTCGGACATTTTACAATTTCGGGAATTTTATTATTCGTAAATTTTACAAGTATTTCCTTTCCAAATTGAAAATTTCCCAAATAAAATTCCCGAATTTAAATAATTAAGATCTTCTTTATTTATAATTACCTAATTCAAATAATTAATACTTGTTATTTATAAAATTAATTAAATTTTCTATTTGTAAAAAAATTTAGTTGCTTATATTTAGGAATTTTATAATTCGTCAATTTTTTGGAGGAAATTTTTTTACTCGGGAATTTTATTTTTCGGGATTTTTCAGTCGTTCCGAATTATTCAACGAAAAAAATAATAGAAGTAAATAATAAAATAAAAGATAACAAATTTCTAAAAAGAAATTACCATTTCACATTATCATAAGAAAAGTTGTATTGATAGAAAATAAGCGATAGCAAATTTGAAGAAACTCCTGCTCTAGGTGGACGCGTGCCGATTCAGTCGCATTTTTAATACGCCAGGTACCAAGGTCCTGTGGCGCAACGGATAACGCGTCTGACTACGGATCAGAAGATTCCAGGTTCGAATCCTGGCAGGATCGTATATTTTTTTCATAAAATAATTATTTTGTATTATTTTTGTAACCAATTAATTGTTTATTTGTATCAAAGAATGTAATTCTAAATTGTAAAATAGTTGTAAAAATAGTTGTAAAAATTTCCTTTGTACATACTTACTTCATGAGGCACTTCATTGCCATTCTAATGTAGTAAACAATTTAAAGTTGAGCAAAAAATGCAGTTATCTCCACTTCCATTATCCTGAAACCAAAATGGTAACGTTAACATGTTACAATTTTTGGGAAACTTTAATTAAAATTATATTTTCTGTAAAATAAAAAAAATATTTAAACGTCTTTAAAATATTAAAATATAATTTTCTCGTGAAATTCTTGTGAAATCTTAATTTTCCTTGAACTGTTTAATTTTCCAGCGCCCCGCCTATAACTTAATTAATGCCTATATTTTAAGTTTGAATTTTCTGTATAAATGTATTATTCATCTTTTAAATATTAATTTTTCATCCGAATTTCAAAATCTAATAAATTTCTTTAATTATAGACCTAATTATTTTAAAATATATAAAATTCTTTAAAAAATGTAACTAAAATACATTTAATTTTTAAAAACTTTCAAGTCTTATCCCCTGAGGTTATAAAACTTTTTTCTTTCAATATTTCCATAATTTATAATTCAATACTTTTCCATGAGAATTTAATACAAATTAATTCTAACAATATTTACACCCAAAGATTTTGCAAAAATTTCAATATTCAAAAATATTTCAGAAAATTCACGTTCTTTTTTTTATGGCCGCCACTAAACTTATTACCTTTAACGAAGTGTGAAAAAAAGTAAATAAGGAAACCAACACCTTGGCTCATTAATAAACAGATTACATATGGAAATGCGGGGTGCGGGCGAGACCTTGAAACTGGAGGGCATTTTATTTCCTCGCAGTTACCAGGAATTGTGAACAGGAAACTGTTTACAATTTTGTGCATGTGTGAGGTGTGTGTTACGGTGTGCCTTGAGCTGGCCACTGATCCTAAGCCAGGAAATGTTGGTGATAAAGATGCAGGGAAGCTCGAGACTCTCGAGAGTACGCTCCTTACCCCCTCCCGAGTATACTGTAAACAAAGAAACCCAAACAAAACTCTTACTTTTAATCAGCCCTGTGCATCGCCCCCACTTTTTCTGTTCGCTTAGCATCTGGAGGGGTATCGTAGTTCAAATAAACCCATTAGATGGCGCTCCGATCAGGTAGTCCTGTTTTTGCATTGTTACGTATTGGCAAAAACGGTAAATATCCTATTAAAAGTGATTTCTATGAGAGAAATGTGTGAAATTGACCATTTCAATGATAAGAACTTATAGCCGAGTGAATTATTTATTGTGTTGAAAGTTTGTTAGAATAATTAGTGCGAAATCGTGGGATTGAAATGTTTAGCTCCGGGCTGTACGTCAGGCTATAACAGCAATTCGAAAAAGTGTAATTTTTTCCTTGTGCCAGAAGATCTCAAAGAAATTAAACTGCGGCAACAGGAATGACATTATTTTACGATCATGGAATGTATTAAAAAATCTGGCAATACTTTAAGAGTTTTCGTGGTTGACACGATTTTCAGTTGACTAAGTGACTTTAATACTGAATGACGTAATTTTTTTAATCCTTTTTTAACACATAAATTTTTTTATTTTAAATTGTATATGTAGTGATTTTTTTATATTTCTCCTTAATATTTGAGACTGTGTTTGTGGTTTTCAAATTCTATCTATTAGTGTTGTGATGTTTGTCGGGAAAATAAACTGTATATGGTAATGTAAAAATTTTATCTTTACAATTCTTCAATTTTTCAAATATATATATTTTTTTATTTTAATTCATTTTTTTGTTTTCTCATGAATTATTTTGAAAGATTTCTTATTACCAAGAGTAATTTTTATTGGCTTTTCATTCATGTTTACAGGATTGTGGTATTTTTTATGTTCGTTTTTTATAAATTATTGATTTTTATGTTTATTATGTATACCTTGTTTTAGTCTTGCTATAAATATTCCCTGATGAGGAGGTCTAAATTGGCCTTGAAACTAGTTGTTTCCCTGGTAGTATAAAATAGACGGAGAAAGGAAAAAGTGAGAGGTTGGTTTTTTAGTTGACTTTTTCCTTTTTTCTCCCTCTTTTTCACTTTTGGTTATTTTATTTGTCTCTGATAAGCCATAACGTAAGGTAGTTTTTGGAAGTATGTTTTATGTTTGTGAATCTTATTTCATGTTTTGTGCATTGCAAAGTTTTCATGAGAAACTTGATTTTCTATTCGACCTTAAAATAAAATAAAATTGCAGTTTGTGAAAAGCACTTTGGGAAAGTGATATAATTTGGAAGGCGGAAGTTAAAGGTCCAAATGGAAGTGTAATGTCCATGGTATGTTAATTTCGTTTCTTATTATTTGTTTATATTTATTTTGTTTACCTACGTGGATTTTATTAATTCAAAAAAATCAATTATTAATTTAAAAATCCCTTAGGAAAGATCGCAAATATTTATAATAAGTCATATAGTTAAAAATTTTTGAAAATATTTTAGAGCTTTAAAAAAAATGTAAAAAGTTTCCAAATTTTCTGAAAAACGTATTGAAATTTTATATTTATTATTGTTTACACTGGGGTTTTCACCGCGCTATTATAATATATTATTGCATATAAATATATATATATTTTTTACAGAAAGAAATAGAGAGTAACAGCCCATTAGAAATGTCAGCTAGTGGTAAAGTCCCCCCCCCCCCATACTCGCGATGTCCATATTATTGATATATATATATATATATATATATATCGGTTTTATATCCACGAGCAAATCCATGATTCGGTCAGTGTGCAGAGTTCTGCATCACCGACACTTACTGACATGAAATAAATGAGAGTGGACTCCAACTATTTACAAGTGTGCGTTGCGTGGACATCGTATGTATACTGCACGCACACAATCTCACATCGGCTTTGGCTCATGCAACATGCAAACAGCGGCCGAGCAAGACTTATTGCAAAGTATGCAATTTTTGACAGCTGGAATTTTTGAGTTTGGCCATGATTGTTCTCAGGTACTTTTTACAGAATTATCAGCAGGTACGATGAAAAAATCATTGGATTATCATCATCACCTAAACATTTGACTTTGAAGTAGAAATATTTCAATTTAGAAACAGGGTGTCCAGTGACCATTGACCGGGAATCACAGACTGGAATCTTCAACACCAAGAAATACCCTAGTATTTTCATGAAAATCAAGAATTTTGAAGATTAATTTTTACCTTTGAGGAAAATTAAACTATTTTCCTAAAAAATCATAATTTTTTAACGAAAATTCACCTATTTTGGTTATCAATCTTCTATTTTCGACAGAAAGTTCGATCTTTTAAATTGAAAATTTGCCTCAATTTGAAAATAACTCCACTACTAAATTCTGGGTCCAAAATTATTCGTTTTTGATTAAAAATTCAAGTATTTTGTTGAACATTCTTCTATTTTCGACAAAAAGGTCGATCTTTTGAACTAAAAATTCGTTTCTTAATTTAAAAATTTCACTATGAAATTCTGGGTTCGAAATTAATCTTTTTTGGTTAAAAATTTAAGTAGTTTGTTAAACATTCTTCTATTTTAAACAGAAAGTTCGAACTTTTGAATTAAAAAATTTGTCTTTTAATTTCAAAATTCCGCTTTTAAATTCTTGATTCAAAATTAATCTTTTTTGGTTGGAAATTCAAGAGTTTTGTTAAACACTCTTCTATTTCGGACAGAAAGTTCGAAATTTTAAATTAAAACTTTGTCTTTCAATTTCAAAATTTCGCTATTCAATTCTGGATTCAAAATTAATATTTTTTGGTAAAAAATTCCCATTTCTTGTTAAACATTCTTCTATTTCGATCTTTTGAATTAAAAATGCGTCTTTTAATATAAAATTCCATTATTAAATTATGGGTTTAAACTTAATCTTTTTTGGTTGAAAATTCAAGTGTTTTGTTAAACGCTCTTTTATTTCGTACAGAGAGTTTGATCTTTTGAAATAAAAATCCGCCTTTTAATTAAAAAATTCCACAATGAAATTCTGAGTTTAAAATTAAACTTTTTTGGTTAAAGATTCAAATGTTTTGATAAACATTCTTCTATTTCGATCTTTTGAATTAAAAATACGTCTTTTAATTTTAAAATTTCATTATTAAATTTTAGGCTCAAACTGAATCTTTTTTGGTCGAAAATTCCAGTGTTTCGTTAAAAATTCCTCTATTTTTAAAAAAAGTTCGATCTTTTGAATTAAAAATTCTTCTTTCAATTGAAAATTTTCACTATTAAATTCTGGTTTTAAAATTAATATTTTTTGGCTAACAAATTCAAGTAATTTGTTAAACATTTTTCTATTTTCAACAGAAAGTTCAAACTTTTAAATTGAAAATTTGTCTTCTTATTTGAAAATTCCACTATTAAATTCTGGATTCAAAATTAATCTTTTTTGGTTGAAAATTCAAATGTTTTGTTGTACATTCTTCTATGTCGGACAGAAAGTTCGATCTCTTGAATAAAAAATTCGTCTTTTAATTTAAAAATTCCACTGTCAAATCCTGGTTTCAAAATTATTATTTTTTTTTTTTTTTGTTAAAAATTCAAGTATTTTGTTAAATGTTTTTCTATTTTCAACAGAAAGTTCGAACTTTTAAATTAAAAATTCAACTTCTAATTTAAAAATTCTGCTATTGAATTCTGGATTCAAAATTAATCTTTTTGGTTTAAAATTTAAATGTTTTGTTAAACATTCTTCTATTTCGATCTTTTAAATTAAAAATTCTTCTGTCAATTTAAAAATTCCACTATTAAATTTTTGGTTCAAAATTAAGCTTTTCTGAGTGAAAATTCTTCTATTTTTGACAGAAAGTTCGATCTTTTTAAATAAAAATTCGTCTCTTAATGTGAAAACTCTACTAATAAATTTTGGGTTTTTTGGGAATTTTTTTTTTAACGCCTCAAATTCCTCAAATATTACAAAAAATTTTCAACAAAATACTTGAATTTTGGTCCAAAAAAGATTAATTCTGAACCCAAAATTTAATAGCAGAGTTTTTAAATTGCGAGACTAATTCCTAATTCAAAAGATGGAACTCTCTGTCCAAAATAGAAGAATATTTAACAAAACTCTTAAATTGTTAACCAAATAAAATTAGTTTTGAACCCAGAATTCAATAGTAGGTGGGGGCGCCACTTTACCACTAGCTGACATTTCTAATGGATTGCTACTCTTTATTTCTCTTTGATATTAACGTTCAATTAACCAAGCAATTTAAAATAAAAATGAAATTAAATATTTTTAATTCGTATACTTAAAAAAATTGTATGCTTTCAAATTCAAATGCATTTATATGTATATTAATATAAATATATTTTTTCACTCATTAATCTTGTCAGTCACTTTTCAATACATTATTCCTTACAATAATTATAAGTGTCTTCAATAATATATTCGATATAGTCAATAAATAATTTTTCTTCAATTCTAAATTATTTTGGTGCAATTTTCACATTAATTCATTTATACATAATTTATTATAAATAAATTATACATAAATATATATTTTTTAGAAAGAGGAAATGTCTAGATGAAATAAAAAAGGTATATTATAAGGCTAATTACTAATGTTTAAATATTATTATTACTATTATTAATTAAATAATATTATAAATCAATGTTTGGAATTTGTAACAATAACAATTGTCTGCAAAATTATATAATTACATTATCAAAATAAACAATATGAAAATATGAATACAATTCAAACTGTTTTCAAAATACTCATCAAGCCTTTCCAGGCTTCAGCTGGCCCCTGATACCTTGCTTTTGTAATAAACGAAAAAAAATGTTTTCTTGTAAAAAGAAAATTTGTCAAGAATTTTAACTTCATCTCGCCCCGCAACCCAAATTTATTATTATTGTGACCACAAATTTGTAAAAGTTGGCCTTTAAACTATTCTAGGCATGAGAAAGTGACCAAAATGAATAATTTTTTTGCTGAAAAAAGTAATTAATTTTTTCGTCAAACACAATCAAACTAATCAAATGATACATTTTGGTTATTTGATTCTCATTGACAAGAGTCTAGATTCTAGACTATCCAGAGAATATCCAACACCTAGCAATTTACAAATAAGCTAATCGTTAAACAAATTTAACAATCAATTATAATAAATTGAATTATAATTATATTAAAAATTTTTTACAGATGCGACTAATTTCTAAGGTCTAGATCAGACTTATTAGGTCATAAAAATGTCACACTTGTTCCATGTTTAAAAGAGCCAGCCTACTCCACATCATGGCATTCGTCGTTCGACACCAGAAACATAAAACTAAACACTCACGCTATGAATTCTGAGAATCAAAAGGGGAGATTAACTTTTGCTTTACATTCTCACGCATTTCAATATTCTTCTTGATATACCAAAATAGTTCTTTGCGCAAACAGTTTTTCTCGATTATCTCATTTCGAGTGAGGTTAGACTTTTGTATTTTTTTAGTTTAGACGGCAGTTAAGGTTAAGGGTATAAATGCTAGATTATTTTGATTCCGAATTTAGCTGTTTGTAAGAAATGTGAATGAAAATTGTTTTTTATTAAGTCGTTAAACAAAAATATCGAATTTAGCATAACATGCTTAGTGAAGGAAAAAATGTAAGAATGAAAAATATTGGGTTGAGAATGTTCGCAAAACAAGAAGGAACAAGGTATTTTAATACTGAATACAATTAGATGTAAGCAAAGTGAATAAGCTTATGCATGAAAAAATAATTTTGCATTATTTATTGTAGTAAATGCGAAATTTCAATACTATTTTCAAAAAAAGTGTAATTTATTTCTTTAACATGGAATAATTTCATTTAGAAATAAAGTTCAATAAAATATCATGAAATTAATTTTTACTTTGATAACTATTATTTGTACACGGCTTTGCCTGGGTGCCTACTCACAATGCAGATTAAACAATCCTGCAACTCTAAGCATTTACATGCAACTTTAGAAAAATAAGAATCTAAAATGACGGCGCGTATAAATTCATCTGTTCCCACCTACCCGTGAAAAATTGAACCTATTCGCTGAAAAATAGACAAACTCTTAAATTGTTTGTGAAAAAGGTTTTAATAATTGCCAAATAGCATCTGTTTTTATTAATTTGTTTATAAAATAATAAATAATTTTTGTTATTATTCTCATCCTTTGAACCTCTCTGAACCTTTGAAACTCTTAAATGCAGGACACTGACAGTAGAATTCAGTGTGTGTGTGTGTGTGTGTGTGTGTGTGTGTGTGTGTGTGTGTGTAAGAGGGGGGGGGGGTCAGATTCAATACGTTTACACTAAGAAAGTCTTTAATTCACTCAGAAGCCTCGCAGGATACAAAAAACCTTTCGTGGGACGTTTAGCAAAAAATCATCTTTTACAGGACGTTCTGCAGGACATTCATCTTTGCAGGACACATTGCTGAAATGACGGACTTTCCTGCGAAATACAGGACGAATGGTCACTTTAATGAACTACTACTTACGAATCAGGAATATCGCCGTCCGTACATGTATTAAAATAGCAGCCACTTCATTTGTCCTTTCAGGATTATAACTACTCATCCTTTGATCATTTGATATGATTTTGCATAAACATCATGTGTTCTCATAATACTTTTAATGATTTGTAAAATCTCTCCGTCAAGTTCAGTATTGTCAGAAATTTGATAAGTGTTTGCCTCATTCTGATCTAATACAAAAAGTTAACAGAAACGTGGATTTTTATTTTCAGAGGGATGTAACACAGTATTAAATTGATAATAAATTTAAACTTGAATCTTGAAACAAAAGGGTTCTGGACGTCTTTTGTGAAATCAAACTTCAAGGATGCAAATGAGAAAGTACTGCTGTTACTGCGTATACATTGTTTAAAGTGATTTTTAAATATTGAAGGAATAGCTTAAATTTTAAGAAAATCACACTCATCGAAAATTTAATTGAAAGAAAAAAATTATTTTTTGAAAATGAGGCTTAGACGAATTCTGTACGATTGCCGTTACTTATCAGCATAACTTTTCTCGTCAATAATGTAAACAAACGAGATGATAGTCGCGACTCAAGGACACTCGGATCTACAAGTCTAGACGCGCTCATGACACGGCGCATGCACAGTAAAACTGGGATAACGTCTACCAAGCGACTTTTTAATATCAGATTAAGAAAAATTCGAGATTTTCATTGAGTTTTTCACCAGTCGCCACAAAATATTTAGCTAGCTCAAATTAAAAATAGCCATAATAGTCGCCAGTCACCAAATCTGAATAAGCGGTCGCCAACAAGCTCAGGAAATCGTCAGAATGACGATAAATCACGTCTGGCAACCCTGGGACACTATTTACAATTTTGTGTATGTGTGAGGTGTGTTTTTGGTGCACCTTGAGCTGTCCGCTAATACCGACGCAGATAATAGTTGGCAACTTATCAGAGGACGCTCCTTACCCCTCACACGAGTGCGAGTAGATTGTAAACAAAGGAAACCAAACAACTCATCTTGCTTCACTAGTTCTCAAAACAAATTTGATAAAATCGAGGATAAAATTTAACTCTTATTTAACCCGTCTTAAGGTATATTATATTAATTTTAAATAAGCACGCTTAATATAAATGATTATATCCTTGAATATTTTCTCGAAAATTCAACGGTTGCGCAATATGTATTTTGCTTACAAAGTATAATGCCTGGACAAGCGTGGTCATCCTCCCCTCGATCCTCCCGTCATACCTCACTAATCCATACTCATGAAGGTCACGCACAAAAACCCGAGCTAGCACATTTTTCAGTTCTAAGAATAATTGAAGCGAGCGATATAGTCATTTGACCAAATTCTTTTCAATTTGAGCAGGCTATGCGCGCTCAAAAAACAATTAACAATAAAAATAATACAATTATTTTAAATTTAAACAACATTTTTTCAACTTGTAGATTCACACTGACTTGTAGATAGCTGAATTTATTCATATTTGTGAAAAGTGCTCAGAAACTCTGCTTAGAAGTTTTCAAGTGGAACAGTTTTGCACTTTTGACTCTTTATGTATCTCATCTCGTTATTGCAAAAAATGGACATTTTTTTTTCTTAAAAATAAATCCAAACTACCTCTTTTCTAAGACTAGAGCACAAGATCAAGTGTTTGAGGATAAATGCACTATATTAGTACAATCTTAGGAAAAAATCAAGAAAAAATATAACGATGACCTTTTCGAGAAATTTGTGTTTAAACATTTAAAAAAACCGCCGCCATTTTGTTACTTTTTAATTGTTAGGAATTTTCTTGCGGACTTCGAAAATGAATGAAAGGATTTATTAGAATCAAAAAGAAAATGTGAAATATTAATATTGATTCAGATACTGCGAAATTATAAAGAAATGTCAACAAGTTAGAATTAATTTTTTTTGACAATTGCAAAGTATGTATTATTAAAATTAAAGTGTCTTGTCGCATAGTGGGTCAAGACAAGTTTTTCCGGGTAAATTAGACTAGAGCTTACAATTTTTGAATGGATTTGAGTTTTTTTAAAGTGAAAGTTAAATAAATTTTTAAAAGATTTGTAAGAAGCGATTTTTGAATTTTTTTACCTTTTTTATTTAACAACAAAGTTGAAATTTTTTCAATAAAACACTTTTTTAATTACATTTGCATTTTTTTGCAATGATCAAATTTGTTTACACAATTCTTAGAAAATAAACAATTATTATTTTTTGATGAGAAGTTATAAAGGAAGGATTTTGCCGAGTAATAAAAATTTTATTTCGTCGAAAAAATGAAGTCTGTCTGTTGAAAATTGACAAAAATCTATATTTGTTTATAGCATTTATTGAATAATTAAAAAATGTTGTTGCCTGACAAAATCTTGTCGTAAATAAGGTCCTCTCTGAGTCATTGAAAGATGATTTTGTGAAAAATTGACATCAATTCTTTAAAAAGTAGTCAATTGCAAATTTGTTTATAACATTTCTTTGTAAAATTGATAAAAATCTGTATTTTTATTAAATTTATTTAAACAAAGAACAATTGTTTTATATAAATATGAGTAATTGCAAAATATTGGTGTCGAAAATGTATGGGATCGTTTATTTGAAAATTAAGTTTTTTTTTTGGGTTCAATTCAATTTTTTTTGGTTTAAAATTAAAATCTTTTTTAGTTGAAATAGAGCATATCACTTTTTTCTTTGGAAATTTATCTTTTTTGTTAGAAAATTGAAGTAATTATAGTTGAAAGTGGAAGTATTTTGTTAAAAATTTGTTTTTTTGGTTGACGTTTCATCATTTTAAATGGAAACCCTTTTTCAAAATTGAACTTTTTTGTTAAAAATTGTTTTTTTTTTGTATAAAATTTTTTTTTTTTAAGCAGAAAATTTGACTTCCATGTTTCACGTCCCGCGACTAGCTACAAAGAAAGTAATTTATTATCTTCCGTAAAGGTCAAGTTTAACCTGACACGTATATAATCTTACGAAATTATGTGAATCAGGAAAGGCATTCTAAATCTACCCTCAAATAAAAACAAGTATCAACCCGTTCACATCGAATCATCTTTCGAAATTTTTTCGAATCGGGTAGAGAAACCAGAAGGCTAATGTAAAATATTTATTAGATCATTTGTATGAAACCCGCCGCAACATTGATACAAATCAACATTTAACTTGACAGTATCGAACAGTTTTTAAGAATTCATGTGAATCATTTAAAGACACCGGATGATTTCGATAAATGTAAATAAGGCTACTCGTATAGCACGCGCCGATATATCGATCTGTGACATTGGTCAGGTCGTAACTTGCTGTCCATCTTCCTAAAATATGGACCAGTAGAAGGTTATTTAGACCACTCATACTCCACGCGCCGGACTTCCGATTAGAAAGGTGCCAAAACCAAAGATTCCAGCAATGATTAATGAGATTTCGAATTATACAAGTTGGAACCCATCGAGGGACCCTTCAGTTCAGTACAACCGGTACAACGTTCTATTCTTCAGTTCGGCCCACCCCCAGTTCAAGTGTCCGCCTCAGTTTCGAAAGTGATCTACAGCTTCGAGAAATAATCTTCGGTTTCTTCAAGTCATTGCCCCTACTATTCAGTGCGATCAGCTAAAGTCGGTGCTTAATTTTCAAATTTACGAGTGAGTACCACAATTCTCCGTAAATTCAGAATTAACTTTTTCCACGAGAATCCTAACCCAGACCTTTCTTTAAGGTGCTTCCTCAGGCTTCACTTAGCCCATGTATTACAGACTTCATCGCCACTTCTACAAGGATGAATTGTTTGATGTAATATTTTAACCCCATAATCTAAGAAAAATTTCCCAAGCTTAGACATCGAGTTTTTTACCGGAAATATTCTTGTTGTTTTTCGTAATTTAATATGGAATTTATTTTCTCTCTTGTAACTCGCGTGCAGTATACAGCACACGGTAGCATACGTGTGGCGAGGGGCTGGAGCGGCCAGCTGGGGACTCGCCTGAAACTTGAGAACTCAGATACCACGAAAACTCTGAGCGTCTTTTTGATAAAAATTTAGATAAACTCCTCCCTTAATCAGCAAACTTCTCCTTAACTCTTAGTCTACATCCAATCGAGAATGCTGCCTTTCACGAAGATATTAACACAGATCAAAAATCAGAAATATGTTCTTTTATAAAAAAAAAACTTTTTTGGTCCTGTTTTTTTAAATCCGTCTGATGTTGTAAAATCCTTTAATGAAGACCTCAAGGCTATCGAACCATTAAACAGTAGATTTTGAAAGTTTTGTGATTATGTTTCTGAAATGTATATTAGGAATAAATAGTTTTTCAGAGCAGGATTTCCCTTAATTTTCTGAATTGTTGCAAATCTTACTAAAAATAATATATCTTTGATAATATTTGGTCAAATATATCAATTTGTATGTTTATAAACAGTTTAGATGAAAAAATTAAAAAATTTGGGCAGTCACACGTAGAAAAAAATCGGTTTCTAAATCAAAATAGCTTGAGAATTAATAATAACACATAATGGTGAAATTTTACTACAATATTTATTATTGCATTTTTATTAATATTTGTGACTAACTTCATTTTTTCAACTTAATCTCAAGCTATTTGAATACAAGGAACGAATTCACTGTACTTGAACTTCCAAAATGTATAATTTGTTTATGAAAATATAAATTGGTATATTTTACCGAATATTATCAAAAATATATTATTTTTAAAAATATTTCCAGTACTTCATGTATTTTGTTGAAAATTCGTCTTTTTGGTTGAAAATTAGCTTCGTCAAAAATTACTCTTTTTGGTTGAATTTTTTTTTAATTGAAAATTTAACAATGCTATTTTAATTTGAAAAGTTTTCATTTTTACTTGAAAATGCGTTTTCTTCTGGAGTAGACATTTTTTTATTTTTGTATCCCACTCAAGATTACTATTTATTTTGAAAGTTTTCTTTACAATAATTTATTTCATTTTTTGACATTAGACAAATTTGTCTGATCATCTTTAATGTTAAATTATAATTTTGTTATGTAATAAAAATTTTTAATTCTCGGATTTCAAAACCTTCAACTTTGAAAGATTTAATTAAGTTTTGAATATTAAATTGTCAGATCTTAATCGCTTTGAATTAAAAATTGTTCAAATTTAAAAGTTATCAACTTTTCATTATTCAATTTTGAACGCTTTTAATTTTAAATAATACAATTTTAATTCCTATCAATTTTAAATGGCCCAATTTCTAAAATTCGTATCTCAAAACATTCTAATTTTAACGTTTTGCGCGATTCAATTCCTTTTTCTAAATTTACGGTTCAAAAACGTTCAAAAAAAATATATATATTTTTTTTAAATTTCAGGTGCTTTTAATTCAAACTTTTTAATTATGGTATGTAAGATAATAATTACATGCTTCGCAGGGTGAAAACTTGATTTCCAAAATTCCCTGATTTTTCCTTCAACAATTTTTCATTATCTCTGACATTCAAATACCATCATTTTGATATTGTACTAGCCTATTATACGCGCGCGCATGCGCGCGCTAACTCACCATAAGTATTTATTTTCATCATTTACCTAATTTTCGAATAACTATTTATTTGTAAAAAGTCTTTAACCACTTGAATTCTTGCTGACATTATATTCTGGAAGAATGTATTCAATGTAATCAATTTATGTTAATAGAGAAAAATTGAAATTAAATCTGTATGCAATTAAGTATTGTAAAAAAAAAATTATAAGTCCATCTTCAATCAGTGCACAACATAAAAAGCATTGAACACTTATTTTCATTGAAACATTCAAATTAATTTTCCTTTATATTTTCTTTCTTGGAATTATATTTCTGAAGATTTGAATCATGAATAAACTTTTAAAGCAATTTTCAAAACAATTAAAACATAATACATATTTAGATACAATTTTGAAAATTGAATTCAGATATACATTTAGGCATTAATCTATAAATTCAAACATTGAAAAAACTTTTACTTCACCTTTTTTTAATTTTTACTTTTATTTCTAAGAACCTTATTTATTAGTTACCTTTTATACTAATTTCAGAAAGAATCAAAACCTATTTATATATGATTTTAAAAATTAAGTTTAGATACCCATTTTACAACATCAGTCACGTTTGAAAAATTATATATAAGTAGGATAAGGGTATTTTAAATATAAATAAACCTTTGTTATGCAAATTATATCCAATATTGGATTACATAACCTTCCAGTAATTAATCAATTTATGTTACTTAATTTTATAACAACTAAATTTTAATTTTCATTTAACGTAATATTGTAAAAAATTATTCAGCCAATAATTTACTTATTATTTTGCAAAGAAAGAAGCATTAAACTATGAAGTCCATCAAAACATTCAAATAATTTTTACTTAATAATTTTGTTTTTGATCTTTTATTTATTAAAATTTGATTTATTAGTAACGTTTTGAACATATTGCATAAAATAAAAGTTTTTATAGAATCAGTTAATACTTAAGTAATCGGTCACAACATAAAAGAATCCAAGTATTATTTTCTTGGAAACATTCAAATAATTTGTACTTAAAATTTTTTTTAATTTTAACTTTCATTGATAAATATTTCATTTATTAATAATATCTTTAAATGATTTCAGAAAATAAAAGTTTTAAAAGAAGAAATTATTAATAATATAATGATAATTAATGTTAATAATAAAATAAGTTTTAACATTATTTTTATTGAAAAATTCAAATAATACAACGAATAAAATAAGAGAAATGATCAGAAAAAATATATTTAATCCAAATAATTTTCAATCTGTGTATTTGAAAAAAATTTTTATTGCATTTCTAAAAATTTAAGTAAATAATTAACCTTTTATACTAATTAGAAAAAAATTAAATATATGTCTACATAATTCGGAAAATTGAATTTAGGAAATCATTTCACAACATCGCAAACATTAAAAAAAATTATATAATTTTAATGAAATATTCAATTACATAACGTTAAAGTAAATAATAAATTTATGTTATTTAATAGAAAACAATTGAAACTGAATTTTCCTGTAATTTAAAATTATTAAAAAAATTATTAAGCTAATAATTAAATAATTAGTTCAGAACATAAAAAGCAATAAATAATTATCTCCATTGAGTCATTGAAATAATTTTTACCTAATAGTCTTCTGGAAATTTTAATTATTGATGAACTTTTAAACTAATTCTAGAAAAAAATAAAAACACATGTACATATAATTTTTAAAATTAAATTTACTTATTTCACAACATCAGAAACATTTGAAAAATTACGTAACTGGAATAGGGGTATTTTAAATATGAATACATTTCCATCATACAAATTATAGCCAATATTTAATAAGATAAGGTCAAAATATCACAAACATTTAAAAAATTATATAATTATAAAAGAGGTATTTCAAATAAAAAATAAACTTTCATCATACAAATAATAGCCAATATTCAATTACAGAATCTTGAGGTTTATATCCGATTTACGTTTAGCATAAAAACCAATAAAAAATAATTTTCAGTGAAATA
>JAUELO010000179.1:47709507-47721082 GCA_032357855.1 Amphibolips quercusostensackenii | reverse complement strand
AGGCTTAAACAGGACATGTCCCGGAAAACCAGGACGTCTGGTAACCCTAATCAAAACATTTTTCAAAAAAAGAACAGCAAAACCCTTCATTCTTGTGAAATTATTTGACATTATAATACTTACTATGTCAGCCAGTATTTCCTTTTAACATTATAGAAAAAAAAGATTGAGCTTACATTAATGACGGTGCTTATAATTTTCATAATGAAAACTTCCTAAATCCGCTTATTATCGCCTGCTGTCACACAGCTGATCTTGAATGAGGACGCGCGCATGCGCTAGAGAGATTATGTCAAAATATTATAAATTAATGAACAATATGCACACTTTATTCCAAACATGCCAAAACTCGACTTAGCACCTTTGCATACGGTCGTTCCGAGATGGAACCTTTTCATTAGATCGCCCCGAGATGGAACCATTTCATTTGGACTCTTTGAGATGGAACCTTGTCATTTGGACACGTCGAATTATGTGCGTTCTATTTCGTCCGATATTATTGTACTATCTTCTACTAGATGAATGACAAAATAGTTTCAGTTCGTGGCGCCACCTCAGTGCTATATATTATTAAGTACAATTTATGTATTTTTTGTTTACGATTAACTCTCTTCACACAAACCGCTTATTATGTTTTGAACTGATTAAGTAATTTTTAGCTCATTAATTTTGTTAACAATATTGAAATACATATAAAGATTGAAGTTTAATATCCTTCAATTGACTTACATATATTGAATATTTACTTGAAGGATACGTGATTCCAGCAACATAATTTTTAAAATGTTTTTGTTGTTGTGAAATAAGTATCTGAATTAAATCTTCAAATTATATGTAAATAAGTTTAAGGTTTTCATAGCATTAGTTCGAAAGATTATTATTATTTCAAATTTTCAGAAGAATATAAAGTAAAATTTGTTTGAATGTTTCAGTGCAAATAATTGTTTATTGCTTTTTATGTTGTGAACTGATTAATTTATTATTCGCCAATTGATTTTGTTTAAAATACTAAATTATATAAAGATTGAATTCAAATTGTTTTTCAATTGAGTAACATAAATTGATTATTTACTTCAAGGTAATGTATTTGAATATTGGCTATTATTTTTATAATAAAATTTTATTTTTTCTTCAAAATACCTCTGTTACAATTATGTAATTTTTTAAATGTTCTTGATGTTGTTAAATAAGTATCTGAATTTAGTTTTCAAAATTCTATGTACATATATCTTAATTTTGTTTGAATCAGTTTAAAAGGTTATTAGTAAATTAAATGTATAGAAATACTTTTTTAATTTAAAAAAATGTATTATGTAAAAATTATTTGAATGGTTTAATAAAAATAACTGTTTGATGCTTTTCATGATGTAAACTGATTAATTAATTATTAACTGATTCTATTGAAACTTACGTTTTTTCGAATTAGTGTAAAAGGTTATTTATAAACCAATTTTCATAATTGATAGTTCAAATTTAAGAAAAAATTAATAAAAAATTATTTGAATGCTATAATCTAAATTATAGTTGAATGCTTCTTATTTTGTGAAATGATTACACATGATTAATTTTGTTCATAATATGAAATTAACCAAACATAAAAATTTAGTTTAAAAAAGATAAGTAACATAAATTGATTATTTTACTGAAGGTTATATGATTGAATATTGGATATAATTTGTATAATAAAACTTGAAATATATTTAAAATACCCTATTCCAATCACGTATTCTTCAAATGTGTCTGATTTTGTGAAGTGAGTGTATAAATATACTTTTCAAAATTATGTGTAAATATGTTTTATTTTGTTCTAAAACTGGTATAAAAGGTTAAAGGTTATAATAATTTAAATTTTCAGAAATAAATGTAAAAATTAAAAAAAAATGTAAAGTACAAATTAATTGAATGTTTAAATGAAAATTATACATTAATACATTGAATGAGTATCTGAATTCAAGGTTCAAAATTACACCTGAATATTAGGTTGTAATTTTTTTTTAAATAAGTATAAGAGTTCAATAATATTTCAAATTTTTAGTAATAAAAATTCAAGATTACAATAATATAAAGTAAAAATTAATTGAATGTTTCAGATAAAATAATTTTTTATCACAATTGTTACAATAATTGATTAATTTATTATTGGCTATTATTCTATCAATAAACATTTATTTATATATAATATATTTCTATTACAATTATATAATTTAAAAAAATGTTTGTGCTGTTTTTAAATGAGTATTTTAATTCAATTTTTAAAATTATATATAAATGTTTTAGTTTTTTGGGAAATTGGTTTAAGAGAGGCCAATACACGTCAGGAATATCAGAATCTGCAAGTGGTCGCTTGATTTTAATGAAACTTGATAAAATAATAGTGCTATATAAGAGATATTTTGGGCCCAAATGATTTTTTTTAATTTTCAAAATTTTTGGAGTTACGCCATATTGAATTTCTGGGTTGCATTTTTCTAAGTTATCGACATTTTAGAAATTAATTATGGAATTTTATTGAAGTTTAGAGGTTTTAGAAATGAAATTATAGATTTTTAAACTTTGAAAAGTTTAATAAAAAAATGTACCATTTTGCCTAAATAAAAGTCTAAACTATTTTTTGATTTAAATTTTCGTAAATTTTCCTTTGAAAGAACTTCTTAAATCACAGGGAGCCAGGTCAGGACTGTATGGAGGGTGTCGAAGTTGTGTAGGGCCGTGCTTCACCAGAAATTGCTGAATAAGCTGCTACTAACATGAACCTGACTTTCTAGATCAATCGCCCTCTCCCTTCTCTCTTTATTCTTTTCTATTGACCCTTCTGGTGTTTTTAAATATTGATATTTTCTTGCCCTTTTATTATTTTCACCTATTTGAGTAATATTCTGTCGAATCTTAAGTCAAAAAAAGGAGCATGGTTTTTTTCTTTAAGCCTTTACCAAATTAAAAATTTCCCAATTTTGAAGAGGTTAATGATCAAATAGTAATGAATAATATGATTAAATTTAGCCATTATTAAGTTGAAATACGTAGTTTTGAGAAATAATGACAATATTAACCATGCTAACAGTATTAACAAAGCTAATATATATTTTTTATTTCATTGTGTGAAGGGTAAGCATTGCTGAACGTATGAAGAATATTCACTGTAGGGAATTTTCCAATATTAAAGTCTTTCAGATTGGAATTGCTGCAATTGGAAAGCTCCAACCTGGAAGACCAGATATCAGCGACTGCTCTACAGTTCTAAATGAAAATTAAAGTTATTTAATAAACGATAGAAACTTTATTTTAAAATACAGAAGTGTTAAATGCTTTAATTCACATGCAATGTTTTAACAAAGAAGATAAATTATTAGTTAAATGAAAAAAAGAGTTTATCTAAATTGTTGAACTTTCGAGTTAAAAGGCCAATTTTTTATTACTGTTCAATTTTCAGCTAGAAATTTGCATTCCTAATTAAAAAAAAAGGAAATTTCAAAACAAAAAATTTTGAACAAAAAAAGAAACTAATATTCAGTTTTTTAAATTTTCAATTAGAAAAAAACAATTTTCTGTAAAATAGGTAAACTTTGAACCGAAAAGATGAATTTTCAACAAAAATGGTAATTTTTTAACAAAAAATTGCTTTTGTAATGAAGTAGTTAGACCTGCAAACATGTAGTTCAATTTTCAACCAAAAAAGATGCATTTTTAACAAATGATGTAATCGTAGATATTTCAATTGAAAAATATTTTTATTTTTAATAAAAATAATAAATATAATAAAATAATAATAAATAATTTTGAACAAAAAATGTAAAAGTTCAATTTCCAGTAATAAAGATTAATTTCCAACAACAAAAAAACGAATTTTCATAAAAATAGTCAAATTTTCAAACGAACAGATGGATTTTCAAATAAAACAATGAATCTGATACCAATAAAATTAATTTTTAACAAAGTAGTTCAACTTTAACGCAGAAGTTTAGTTTTCCACCAGAAAAGACAAATTTTAAACAAATGAGGATTTTTTAATCAGGAAAGAAAAAAAGTTTATCTAAATGGTGACAAATGGATTTTGTAATAAAGTGGTTTAGCCTGCAAACAAGTAGTTCAATTTTCAACAAAAAAAATTAATTTTTAACGAGTAATGTAATCGTAGATATTTTAAGTGAAAAATATTTTTATTTTAAATAAAAAACAGTTGAATTCAAACAAAATTGACGATTTTGCAAATATAGTTGAATTTTCAAGCAAAGAAGATTTCTGCCAAAAAAGACGAATTTTAAACAAAATACATAAATTTTTAAACAAATAGTAGAATTTTAAACTAAAAAAAGATAATTTTCAACAAAAAATGAAAAAGTTTATTTTTCAGTGAAAAAGATTAATTTTCAACATACAAAAAAACTAATTAAAGAATTTTAAGAGATATAAGCGAGTTTTGAAGATTTAACGGGGTTTTGAATGATTATCAGTGATTTCAAAAGATTAAAATGTATATTTACTGATTCAAGAGGATTTCGTAAGATTTTCAAAGAATTTTTAAAGAAAAAAAAATTATTGAAATTTGAAGGGATTTCCAAATATTATAAAGGATTGTAAGAGATTTCAAAAAACCTAATTACTTGTTTTGATTTTGTTTCAATTTTGTTGGATTTTAATATATTGTAAGGGATCTAAAGAGTTTCGGAAAGGTCCCCACGGATTTCAAAGATTTCAAAAGGTCTCGTGAGATTTCGAAATATTTCACGGAATTACAAGGATCTTGAATGATTTCTGTCTATTTTCGAGGATTTTTATGGGATTTTAAAGATTTCAACTAATTATTTATAATATCCATCAAAGTCAAAGAATTTCAAAGAATTTTCACATAATTAAAAAAATATTAACGGATTTACGAAGTTGTTGAAAGAAGTATTTTAAAGTGTTTCAAAGGATTGCATAGATTTCAAGAGATTCCACGAGATCTCACAAAAGGTGGACAACAGATTTCAAGAATATTTCAACTCCTTGACTCTATATTTATTGGACGTATTTATTATAGAATAAAAAGAAAATAATACAAAAGTAAGGATTTGCAGAATTTTCCGGAACCTCTTCATTCCGAAATAGACTTACGTTATTAGGGGACGCTTCCTATAGGAATAGTCCTATACTGAATTTCCTCCAATATTTTTTCTCAAGGGTGTAACCACCATAACAGTTAGCTGCGAACCCGCTTAACAGATTTCAAATTCTGAAAACACTGTTACGCGCAAAAAATTTACAAAAAAAATGTAATGCGTTCTACTTCTGAAAAATAATTAGTGTAGAGGGCCTTAATGGCCTTCATGCAATCTCAGACCTGATTAAAACCTATCTTTGTACATGTTCATGATGACTATTTTCTGGTTCAACAATAACTTGCCTGTAAGAACAACAATGATTGTGACTACCAAAAGGCCTGTACTTGTAACAACTTTTCCAAACTTCAAAAAGACAAATAGCGGAATGAAATCTGTAAAATATAGCTAAAGGCATTGAAACATGAATAATGATTGTCCAGGCCCAGACACCAAAAAATTTGAGATGATCAGGCCTCACACTTGCTCTCGATTTTTCAAATGTGTTGACTGTCCAGAGTGCAATGTTGACGACAATCAAGAATGTAATCAACTCCTTACCCGGTTTCTCGTTCGTCGCCGACCTTCTCCTCCAGGCGATCTGAAAGTTGAGAAAAGTTTTAGTATCCTTTTTTCCTCATTTTTCCCCTTCTGCCTTTTTTACTCTGCTCCTCTATCTATCTCGTAACGTCAACCAAGTTTCACCTTGATGAGCAAAGTTTGCATGGTACTTTGAAGCAGAGCGAGGAAGTCCAAGCCCAGAAGGAGACCCCATATAGGTCCTCGCGTGAGGATCCCTCCGACAGCGCCAAAGAAGCTGTGCAGATAGACTCCAGCTTGAGCTGCTGCTAATAAAGTGGCGTCTAGTCTCGGAGGCTTCGTGTTCTTGTGCTCTAGATTTCGCAACTTAAGAGCTGCACCAATAGCAGCTAAAGCACCTGTAACATTACGTCTAATTTTTCAAGCTGACAAGGCTGACTTCTACACTGGAACTTGGAATTAAGAATGGTTTCGGGCATGGCTTGCAGTGGCCTTGATCCTAAATTCAGGCAATCCAAACGTAAACATTCAGTGCCGCGTGAACCATTTCTGTTAAATTTGAACGCGTGCCAACAGCTGACGCAGCTAACGCGCTGAGAGCGCTGACCTTATTCTGTTTGTCACGTATGTCTGAGCGCTGCCTCTCTCTCGATCCCGCAGATCCCCTCATCACGAAACTGAGGAGGACATCAATTCTCGGATCGTCGTAAATCCAAACCTCTTAAATCCAAGTTTCAGTCTACTTACAGATACTTGTTACCGACATTTACCGACATCTAGAGCATTCGATGGACCATTCCAGCAAACATGGTTACATAACAGTTATGTAACTGTTCTAAAGCATAAAGTAACATGTGCTAGAACAAGCTAGTAACAGTCTGATAACCGGCAAGTAACTACTTCATTCCCTAACTTTTGTAAAAATTCTGTAACAGACTTGAAATTCTGTAACACGCGTTTTTTAATAGATCCGGAACCACTCCAGAACTCCGTTATACACATTCGGTAACAATTCTGGAACAATGCTAGAACTATGTTTTCCACGTTCTGTAACAATTCTTGTACAAATCTAGAACTTTTATACACCTGTTCTGTGATCATTCTGGAACAATTCTATAACAGTTCTAGAACTCTTATTTAACAAATACAGAATAGCGTTATGATATAAGAAAAAGACATTTTGCTCTTCAAGACTGAAACATATTTTTTTGGGTTAAAATTTCGAGAAAAGCCCCCTAATTATGAATATCTTGGGTACTTTTTCAAAAACTTGTTTGTTAATTGATTAAATAAGTTCTTCCACTACACGCTCAATTAAATTAAACCTATTATTTTTTCAAATAACTGACATTGAAAAAAATTTAACTGTTTTAGCAAAAAAATTGTTGAGATTTTTTTTTGACCTTTTTGACATATTGCTGAACATGGTAGGAAAATAATATTGCAAAAAAAAATTAAATTTTGAAGTATCGGCAAACTTGTTAAAAAAATCAGTTATTTATGTAAAAGGCTTTAATTATCATAATTTTAATTTTCATCAGATGACCTAATTATCTCCATAATAAGTTATGATGTAGCCGAAAGGTTAAACAAACACGTTCTTTATGAAAAAAAATTTTGTAATATGACACTATCGCACCTATTAAACAAAAATACAAACAGCCAAAAAGATGATTTTTCAACAAAATAGTTGAATTTCCAAACTAGAAAGATGAATTTTCAACCAAATAATCGAATTTAAATAGAATAAACTTCAACAAAAAGCAAATAGTTGACGTTTCAAGTCAAAAAGACGAATTTTTTAGAAGAAAGTTGAATTTTTAACCAAAAAGATTATTTTTAACCAAGAAGGATGATTTTTCTACCCAAAAATATAAATTTTCTACCATAAAAAATGATTTTTAATCTAAAAGAACAAATTTTCAACAAAAAAAGTTGAATTTTCGTACAAAAAAGATTACTTTATCAAAATAGATGAATTTTCAACAGAATAATTAAATTTTTATCAACATAGTTTCATTTTGAACTAACTAGCTGAATTTTTACCCTATGAAAATAACATTCCAATCAAAAATTTTTATTTTCTACCAAATAATGAATTTTAAAAAAATACGTAAATTTTTGACCTATTAGTTTAATCCCTAATCGAAAAGATGAATTTTCAACGAAGAATATGAATCTCTTACCCAAAAAGAGTAATTTTTAACAAAATAGTCACATTTTCACCCAAAAATGAACAAGTTTCAATTATATATCTATATTTTGAACCTAAAAGATAAAAGTTCACCCAAATATATGAATTTTTAACAATAAAGTTAATTTTTTAGCAAAAAGTTAAATTTTTAAATAAATAGCTAAATTTCAAACCAAATACTTAAATTAGTTATCTGACAAAATATTTGCATTTTTTTCAAAGACGATGAAACTTTTTAACCAAATAGATGAATTTTCTACAAAAAAATTGAATTTTCAACTCAAAAATATAAATTTCCCACAAACACCAAAAAGTTTGATTCTATACAAAAATTTGTCATTTTCAAGACAAAAATAAAATTCTTACAAAGCAGTTGAATATTTATCCCGAAAGTATGAATTTGCTACAAAAAAGTTTACTTTATACCAAAAAAGATTTTCTACAAAAAGAGATGATTTTGTAGCAATTGAGTTTGAGTTTTAAGGTAAAAATTTAAAGGTTTCATAAAACCCTTGAATTTAAACTTAGAAAAGATGAGTATATAAAAAAAAATAATTAATTTTCAACCAAGAAAGATAAATTTTCTTCTAAATAGTACAACTGTCAATCTAAAGAAACCAATCCAAAGGACGTATTTTTTATCTAAGAAAGACAAAACAAAGTTAAACAAAACAGCAGCTAGATTTTTAAATAAAAAAGATTTTTTAATAAGATAGTAAAATTTTTAACAAAATAATTACATTTTCCACCAAATACAATTTTTAAGCAGGAGAAAATAATTCTGAGTACAATAAAGCTATTTGAAACATTTTTGAGATAAAAAGACAAGTTTTTAAGAAGAAAGTGGTTTTTAGAAGGAAGTGGGATTTTCAACAAAAAGATTAATTTCCAACCATGAAAGATGACTTAACTACCAAAGAAACATGAATTTCCAATCCAAAAGGAGGAATTTTCAATTTAAATAGATGATTTTCTAACAAGTTAGTTTAATTTTCAACAAAATATTTAAATTTTTGACCAAATAAAGGAATTCAAAAAAAAGAGATGAATTCGGAACTAAATGTACAGTACTAGACTTCTCAACCGAAAAGAATTAACTTTGAACTAAAAATAGTTAAATTTTATTATCAGGTTTCTATTAATTCAGTTTGAATTGAAGACAAAAAAAAGGTAGTTTCTTGAAAACAGGGGAAAAATATTAATTCCTTAAAAGGGGAAAAGGGGCAAGTAGGAGAAACTTTTGAAATCTAGAAGGGAATCAATCTTTCGAATGCTCCAAATGCCAGTAAATTTCGGTAAGAAGAATTTACAATCAGAAGGAAGGTGGATATTCTCGCACGAAAACATTTCCGCACGCTAATCTCACAGTTGAGAAATCTGGCACTTTCCGCATACTTTACAGAAGCGAAATATCGTAATTTTTGTGTACCTTTAGCAAAAATGACCATGTGTGAAAATCTATTCCACTCGTGCGAAGCTTGTAATAATCGTGTAATTATCAACTTCTCACACTTGTATTACAATAAACTATTTTTAAAATCAATAAATGTTTATTATTTAAAAAATTGCTCACTGAATGACAAACCTGAAATCTGTATCGCTATTTCCAGTGCTGTAACTTGTTGAATAGCTATCTTTGGTTTCGAATCCTTCAAGACGAAAAACATGATCAGGCTCAGTACAGTTGCTGCTATTATCAGAATACCACCAAACAGACCTCTGCATAATTTAATTTCATGTTAATTTAAATACGCATATGCATTCAGTAAACATTCTCTGATTAACATCATTATTCCTGTGCTATAATTTTTTAAAAATAATTCCATAAATAATAATTTTTGTCGTAATTTACTGACATCCTGAGTAGTTTATGGATTTGTCCGTGTTGAGTTTAGAAGCTTTTAGATTTAGCACGGACATGAAGCCTCAAAAGCTCCCGGTGTCAGTAAATGTCGGTAAAAGGAATCTACAAAAAGAAAGGAAAAAAGTTTAAAATTCGTAGTCCTTACAGGCCGTCCATAAACTACGTTGTCAATTTTGGGCTACACTACAACCTCTTCATACCGCCAGTCACAGGTGGTTAGGGGAGTATATTTTTCGGAATTTGGGTCCCCCTACTCTTACTGCAAATGCTTGACCTCAAAAATGAGTTCTCGTCCCTCTCAATAGCGCCGCGCAACTACAGACGTCAATCCATATTATTTTCCGACATTCGAATTTATTTTTCTTATACATATTACCAAGTTTCTTCTAAGATTGAAGTGTATATTGCACTTAAATAAGTATTCATTCGTTTTTTGAATGTTTTCATTTCAAAAAATCGAAGTGTCGCGTCGTCCTTAAATTCGGGATGACTAGTCCAATATTTTTCATAAGCTTGGCTAGTCGTCCCGAAAATTCGGGACGACTAGACACAGCCTTCAAAAATATAGATGGAAAATGGATGGGTGTGAATTAATTTGAAATAAATATAACCTACATTCATAATTCCAACTTAATTCAAAATTTATAATTTATATACTATTTATATATTATGATTTATCATTTTGTGCACACATGTTCTCGCTTTTTCATTTATTGTAGAAAAAATATGTATTTCACGAGCGGCGGTATTGAGAGGGAATGCGAAAAACGCCGGAGTGCCGGAGTGTACTGCAGTAGTGGGAGTAGCGCCCGAGCTCGAATTAGGGGGACCGGCGGTATTACGGTATTAAGAGGTTGTACTGAATTTTTTACCCCTCGCCCCCCTTGTTAAAGATCGTATTCCTCCCCCCATCCTCCAGGTAAAGAAGCCCAAAATTCTCCTAAAACATTCAACATGAAACACTTTAATTTCCTAGAATTTCAATTCGAAATGTATTGCATTTTCAACAAAACAAATGAATTTTTAACAAAAAAAAAAGATTTTCTACCAAAAGATATGAATTTTCAACCCAAAAAAACGAATTTTTAATAACAACAAAATTAATTTTCACCATAAAGTTGCATTAACATACAAATAGTGGAACTTTCAAACCAAAAATAGGATATTAAATATAATAGTTGAACTTTCAACCGAAAAGTCAAATTTTTGAGCCAAAAGACGAACTTTTTTGAAGACAGTTGAATTTTCAACAAAGAAGCTATTTCATAACCAAGAAATATGACTTTTCAGCCATTGAAGATGAATTCTCAGTCCAAAAAGACGATTTTTCAGCAAAACATTTAAATTTTTAATGAAAAAATGTGACTTTATCAAAAAAGGTCAATTTATTAAAATAGTTAAATTTCCAACCTGCAAGGATGCATTTTCAACCAATTGGTCGCATTTGACAAAAAAATTAAAGTTTAACCAAAAATACTTGATTTTTTTTAGCCGAAAAGATAAATGTTTTAGAAGACAATTCAATTTTCAGCGCCCTACATATTGAACCATGAGCAAAGTATTCATTTTCAACAAAAAAAAAAAAAAAAAAAAAGATGACCTTTCTACCATAAAAGATGAATTTTCTACTAAAAGAAGAATTTTCAACCAGTGAAATTAAACTAAAAAGAAACGAATTTTTATCAAAATAGTTGATTCCTCAACCAAACAGATGAATTTTGAAACAAGAAAGATGAATCTTAAACCAAATAGTAGAACTTTTCATCAAATACATCTTATTTAAATTATTAAAGATAAATTTACAACAACAACAAAAAAATACTTAAATATTCCGATAAAAAAATAATTGTTTAAAAAAAACACAAATTTTCAAGCAACGAAAAAAATGTATTCTTAACA
>JAUELO010000179.1:47694271-47706668 GCA_032357855.1 Amphibolips quercusostensackenii | reverse complement strand
TAAAATTAAATAGGAAGGGGAGGGGACTCAATTATGTTAGTGGTCTATCGGGCCGGCTGCGCCTGATTTTGTTACGTTCAGAAGTGCGCCCGACGGAGGGTTAATGATTCGGGTTATCCTAGGAACCATCTTTAGTGCCTAATCTACACGTATTTGAATTTCGAAGTCGATCTGTACAACGGTGTGGTGGGTATCGAGCCTCAAGTGCACAAATTCGAATTTTGTATAGTAGATTATTTGACTGTACAGTTCTACGGAAACACATATTTTCCAAAATTCGCAATATTCATTCAGATTTATCATTAGGAAACGTGTTGAATGTTATCTAAGTTCGTAACGTTACTTTCACTGACCCACCCTCCCATTGACAGCAACCGTAGCTTTTGGAGCGACCCCCTCCCTTCCTCATATTGGTGACGTAGTTTATGGACGGCTCCTTATAGTTGCGGTCGGGAGTCCTTCCGTCAGTCCTAGATTTTTCCGGGAGGGGAAGTAAGGCAAGTAAGAGGAGTGGTAGGGGAATATAGGAAAAGTACAGGAACAGGATTAGGACAAGTGGAGGAAAGGTTGGATAGAGGAGAAGTAAGGGAAAACGAGGAGTGAGCAGAAAAAGTAGTGAAGTGATAGAAGGGAGAGTAAGGAAAGCGTGGGAGGGGATAAGAAGAAGTGAGGGGAGCGTAAATAGTAGAGGGAAGGGGAAGTATCAGTTAGGGTGTAGGGTAGTGAAGCAAGGTAAGTGACGGGAAGGGGTATTATAGGAGAAGCGGTGAAGGGATGGTAGATGAGGGGAGTAAAATGGGATCATAAGATATGATTGACTCGGATAGGACAAAATAGGCTAGCAGAGAAGAGAGAGGTTAAGTGATAGGGAAAGAGAGGAGCTTAGAAGAACTTAATGAACGTCTTGGTAGGCTGCTAGACCCTTTTTTTGTAGTCGCATGGTGCCTACTTTTAATGATTTTTTTATTTTTGATTTACCTATGTGCACTACCACAGTCAATGCTGAGATGATGAAGAGACCTAGACGAAAATTCATGTTTGGCAGTGACCCTTTTGTCCACTCGCTTCCACATTTCAAAGAGGATCACCGCGCAGATCAGACTGAACTCGATCGTGCATGGAAATAGGAAAGGACTCGCATCCCTAAGAAGGGTTTTTAGGATGCCGTCGTCACCCTCGTGCGCGTGTTCCAATTGGGCGATCTCATGCTGTGTTTCCTCCACCAGAGCCTGGAAATAGAGAATAAGGACTGTCAGGGAGTCGAGGTTATCGACATAGCCCGAGGACATTTTAATTCTCATCGTTGCGCTTTCTACCACTTTCAATTCGAAAGCCGTTTTACAGTTAGTTCCAACTTTAGCCAAAAACATTTTTCAAGACTTTATTAAATAAAACGTACTTACTCAAATTTATTCCTGAAAGAAAATTAGAAGTCAGAAATAAAATCGAATTTCCTTACAATAATTGATAACTGTATTACCGCAAAACGGAAAGAAGCAAAACTATGTGGGAAAAGCGGGCCAGTAGCGTAAAGCGAGACACCTGAATTTTTGATATCATGACTTGATATTGCTTTTTCTATCTAAAAAAAATTGTGTGACGATATTTCTCGAGAATCTCGCAATCATTGTTGGAGAAAAACTGATTGGCTTTTCATTACTTGAGCTTATTTTATATCTTAAATTTGAAATTTTAAAAATCAAATTTACGAGTAATCTCTTTTAACCAGAAAAATTATCAAAAACATTATGACTATTGAGAAAAATTTGTGCTTTTTAGGGTTACGTAGTCCCGTGCAGAAACCCTTATAGTTTAAGTCATGTGTCCGTCTGTCCATCGTATTCTTTACCAAGAAAGGGGAAGTCGGTAGAAATTATGAAAGGAAGGTAGTGAAAGTAAGAGAAAGTGAGAGGTGGGATAGTAGAGAAAACGAGAAAAGGAGAATTAGGGAAAGTGCAAGAAAAAAATAAGGGAAGTGAGGATTAATGAGATTTGGGGTAGCAGGTGAAATTAAAAAGGGGAAGTAAACTGCTGTCGGGAGATAGGGCCGGTTTCGGGCTTGGCCTGAATGGCCTTGCACGCTGCTCTTGTAAGATAGGGTTGGCTTTCGCTGTGATCTCTTCCATGGAAGGTCTTGCGTCAAGAAAAACTGTGTCGGGAGAGCAGTGTAGAAGAAGTAAGTGTAAGTGAGGTAAAGTAAAGGAAATGTTTATAAATGAGGGTGAGTATCGGAGGGAAAGTGCGTGCTAGGGATTGGAAGCAGGCAGAGTGGAGCGTTAGTTGAAAAAGCGATAAGAGGGGAAAGTAGAGGAGGAGGGTGAGAAGTATAGGAAGAAGAAGATGGGAAAGGGTATCAAAGGGTGATGTAAGGGTAGGGTAAGTAAGGGGAATAAAGGGGGAGGGGTGGATAAAAAGTATGAAAGTTTTGGAAAAGACTTAAAATTTATAAAATTTTGTTTTGTGTTCGTTTTTTTTTCACCGGAAATAAGAATTTAAAAAAAACATCATCAAGACTCTAAGTTTTAACACTTTTAGATTATGTTCGCGTCTTACACCGGAAACGAGTATTTTCTTTAAATATAACTATGTATCAAAGATTAAACATTTGTTAACAATTCACCGTTTTCCTTTTGGATATCGTTTTTTACCGGAAATTGATGTTTTTAAACAACAATTATTAGATTTTTAGGGTTCTTTATTTTTTAACAATTTTAGGTTACGTTACGGCTTTACTCCAAAAAAATTGCATTTTAAAACCAAAATCGTTATAGTTCGATCAAGAAAAGGTTATTTCAAACAAAAATGATTGATATTTTTAATAAAAAATTAATAGATTTCAAAGAAAACTCACAATTTTTCAACGAATTCAGATTATGAATGTATTTTATTTGTTTAAAATAATAAAATTCACAAGCTTATACAATTTTTGTTTGTGTTAATTTTGTTAAAGAAATTTAAAATTTTTATTTAAAAATCATTATATTTCAAAGAAGGTCCATCATTTTCAAACAATTTTATTTCTCGTTGGCATTTTACATCAAACATTGGCAAAATCAAATATTTTAAAGGAGATGTACAACTTTTTACCAATTTTAGGTTATGCTGGTGTTTTACACCGGGATTTGATATTTTTATTGAAAAGTCATTTGATTTCAAACAGGATTGAAATTTTGTGTACAATTGTACATCAGGCTAGTAGTTTTAGATGAAAATATTGATATAGATTTCAGAAAAGATACAAAATTCTGCAACAATTTAAGGTTACGTTAATATTTTTAACTAGAAATCGGTTATTTTTAACTAAAAGTACTTGGTTTAACAAAGACTTACATTCTTAAACAACTTTATTGGCATTTTGATTTAATTATATAATTAAATTATAATAAACAATAAAAACAAATAAAAATTTAATCAAAAATTATAGGATTTTTTGTATTAAAATTAATTAGTCTTCAGATTATTAGTCAGTCAATTTTTGGTTTTGTTGGAGTTTTGTACCGGAAATCGGCACTTATAATAAATAAGCATTGGTTTTTAAAGAAGATAAAAAGTTTTTTAACAGTTCATGGTTATGCTCATGCTTTAAACAGGAAATTGGTACAGATTTCATAGAAGATTTACAATTGATCTATGACAACCTAACCTCGCCTAACTTCACTTTTTAGCGAAATTTGTTTTTGTCTTGGAAAACACAGGGATAAAAGGTATTCAACAAAAATGTTCCGTTTTCTTTCTCAATAAATTGTGTTTTAATTGTGACTTTGTGCAATCCTCAAACTCACCTTCTAAACTACAAACAAAGTTATTATCTACATCTGTTACAAATTATTTCCCGGAGAAGGATTTTTGTCTTTCCTGTAAAATTAGGTTCAATAGAGTAAGATGGTTTTAGTTTTACATAGCCCAAAACTGAAACAGTTTCAGATTATGTTAGCGTTTTACACGGGAAATCGGTTATATTAAAAAAAAATCATGTGACTTCAAAATCTGAACTTGCAGTTTTGAACAAATTTATTTTATATTGGCGTTTTTCTTTAGAAAGTGATACTTAAAAAAAAATCGAACGGTTTGATTGTCTATATGTTGTACAAGAATGTTATACCTATATTAATTCTGAAGTTAAGATACAAATTTTTATCAAATATTATTAATATTATTTTTGCTTTTTTTCTATTATTTCAGGTAAAATATACTATGAAATACAAAAATTTCATATACATATTCATTTGATATTTTAATTAAGAAATTGCTTGAGAAAAAAACAGTAAATAGGTGTCTCGCTTTACCCTACATATTCCACAAAGCTCTTATTTATTCTTCTATATTCATTTTCCTAATATATAATAATTTTTTCATTTCTTTAGCAAATAATTGCTTTTGATTTAGTTTTGAGTGAAGGGCTAGAAAATTGATTTTTCGTAACACATGCATGATTTCAGCCCTTTTTAATACCTTTGCAGCGCGGCTAATGTCTTACTTTTAATTTCTTAGGAAATGAAAAGTACTCTTCATACACTAGAATGTTAAATGTGACGTCAGAGCTAAATAATGAAAATTATCAAGCAAGCAGTTGATTAATTTGACAGATTGTTTGACTGATTTGAATAAATAGAAGCGATAAGTTACCATAAATTCCTGATAATAGGCCATCATTTATCATAAATTTCTAAAAATTTTGTGAACGGCCTATTAGGGTAAACATTTAAAAATTGCCCCTTCACGTATGAATTTCAAAACTCTAAAAATTTTAAGAATTTATAAAATTTGGGAAATTTGTGAAATTTTTAAAATGTTTCCTAATTTCAAAAAATTTTTAAATTGATGCAATTTTCAAAATTTTTTTAAAGGACCTAGCGGAGTAAGCATGTATAAAATGGTTCCGTAGGTAGCGAGTAAATGTCAACCTTAAAATTTCATTTTCCTGGATGTTATCGGTGGAAGAAAAAAATTTTAAAAAAGGCAATTATTTCGAAAAAGGATTTTGATTTGAACCAATTTTGATAAACAAACTCAATGCTTGAAATGTCAAAGAAACTAATTAGAAGAGCATATTTAAAAAAATTCTGACCAAAAATACATGGACACTAACTTATGGCATGTATTTGTGTCTTGAATTTTCACATAAAAAACAATAATTTAAAAGTTTCGCCCCTATAAGACCCAAATTAACGCCACAAATTGGTGCCTATGTAGCATACATTTTTCTAAAACATTAGCTATAAAATCGCATTTTTCTCAAATTAGGAAGAGGGAAAGGAAAATAAAAAAGTAGTTTCTCTTGAAAACGCTCAACGGATTTTAATGAGAAATATATATATTGCAAAAACCATTGAGACAATTTTAAATGAAAATTGGAAAAAATTCTAACTAAAAGAAAGAAGAAAATTTCGGTTTACAATTTTTTTTTTTAACCATGATGCACCACTCCCATTGATTTAGGTGAACATATGTTAAAGTAGGCAACACAGAAATATTTAAAAAAGTTGGAGGTTTGTATATAAAACATCATCTTGAAAAAACTTTCAATTCAAGAATTTTCCTTATCCGTCTTTTCGGTCATAATTTTTTTCTTTTCTTTTTATTCTAATCGAAATTTAAAGCGTTTATTTCTTTATCAAAATTGATTTATGCATTAACGAGAAAAATCAATTTTGTAATTTTCTTTTTACCCCCATAAATCCCCAAAAAATTAAATTTCAAGTCCTAAATTTGCAACATTTTTAGGCTTTTGCAGCTCCGAGAAAAACCCCTTATAGTTTCAGTCGGGTGCTTATCCGTCCGTCTGCCCGTTATAATTTTTTCTAATGAAAGAAAGTAAGCGAAAATCATGGGATGGCAAGTAGGGAAAATGAGGGGAGGAAAAATAAGGGAAGTAAGGGAAAATGAGCAGATGGGATGTAGAATAACTCGGAAAAATAAGGGGAAATAAGGAAAGGGTAAGTAGAGGATATGAGGGAAATTAAGTGGAGAAGTACTGAAAATTAGGGAGGGGATGTAGGAGAAGTGAGTATGAGTGACATGAGTAGAAGTAGGGGAAATGGAGATAAAATGAGATAAGTGATGTAGAAGAAGTGGGGTGAGGGGAAGTAGGAAAAAATATGCAGGGGAAGTTGTAGAAGTGAGTGTAAATGAAACGAAGTAGGAGGAATTAGTAAGGGGAAGTAGAAGAGAGTGTAAGTGAGGAGAAGTAGGGAAATTGATTAGAAATAAGGGTTAGTAAGGAAGGGATAGTGATGGTTGGGGAAAAGAAGTAGCAGAAGGTTTGGAAGCGATCAGAAGGGAAAGCAGAAAAGGAAAAAGATGGGGAGGGATGCAAAGGATAAATGTAATTGAGAAAGGTAGGGAGGGAAGGATAGGGAAAGTATAGGAGAGGTGGGTTTGAACGAATTAATGAACGCCAATATATAGTGCTAATATAGAATTGATACGTGCGGGGGTAATTTTTACAGGCTTATTCCGCTAAGCCCTCCACATTAAAATAAAAATAAAGTTTCAAAAATTCCTTTATATAAGTAGAAATCATGCACTTGTTATAAAAAATAGCGTGCTCTTGCGCGCTCACCCTTGACACGTAGTAAAAAATATACTCGTCTAAAAAGTCCCCTTTCTTCCCCTTTTTGTATAATATGATATTTCGAATAGTTATCGAAAAATAAATTCATTTTTGTTACCTGTAGCCATTCGCAAAGATTTGTGGCAATCATGTGCATTAGGCCCAATTTGGCAATGGCTCCATGCTTAGTCAGCTCCAAGTTTTTGCTATTCAAAAATATAAAGTGCATCTGAGCCATGACCAGGAGAAGCCTCGCCGCGGGGGTAATAGCCCTGAATGGTCCGGATGCTATTTCCGCACCAATTTGCAATCCGGTAAACACTAACGACCCCGCTCCAAAACCAACTGTGCCCAGTCGCAAACAGAAGCTCCCGTATTGCTGAGCTTGACGACGATGAAATCCATTTTTGGTCGCTTCTTTGTAATCTTCTCCTAGCTAATTACCAAGGCAAAAATGTCATGAACAGTTGAAAAAATTCAAACTTTTTATCTCATAAAAGAAAATAATAATAATTTTTCTATCAAGCATGGAGTAGTTTTTACCAATAATAATGTTACGCCAAGAATATTAATATTCTACAACAAAAGACAAATTTTTACAAACTTCAGAAATTTTCGACCGAATAGTTGAATTTTTAACTGAGGAATATAATTTTTCTACCAAGCATGGAATAGGAAAATTTTAGTAAAAAAGAATAAGCTTCAATTAATAGCAAAAAGAATTTTTAGTGATAAAGTTAAATTTTTAACAAAATAAATAAATTTTTACCTACAGTGGTGAACTTTCAAACAAAGATTTTAATTTACAACCAAAAAATAATAATTTTCAACCATAAAGCATTATTTTATACTAAAAAATCTTCCCGTTGCAAGGGTAGATCCTCATCGTGCGTTTAGCGCGCGGCTCACTTCGCTCGCAAGTTTGATCGCGCCTAGGGTGCGCGTCTGTTGGTTCTCCCGCTTCGCGATCAATAATATCTCTACCTCGCGTTACGCACTTGGTCTCTGTACTTCAACCACATTTGTGCACAGACCTTCAAAATTAAACGTCAATGCATCGACAAGTATAATTTGGTGACTGTGAATTTTTTTTTGTCAAGGCTCCTTTGGCTCTAATGAACACATTATCGTCAAGTATCTCATGCTTTGCACTCGACATTGTCTAAAATGCAAACTTTTCAAAATTATGTTTAGCACAATTATATCAAATGTATGTTACATTTATTTATGTACTTCGGCCTTGGATTGCTTATCCAGATATTACAAAATAAGGTACACATTTTACTTATCATGATTACTTTTTTATCTGCTTCTTATTTTGCATTGAATTTTATTCTCAGCTACCCTGAAAATGCATTGCCTTGTTTTTATAATTAAAAAAGTGCACAGCCTGTAATAAATGTTGTTATTAATCATTTTATTGCAACTTGTGTCGTATTTCCATAAATTTTATTTGTTTATTTTAAATGTTACTTTTTATGATTTAATCTAAAAATACGCATCCTAGCGTGAAGTGTTTCAAAGAAAATTTGTATGTTTAATTTATGCAAAAAATTTTGTGAAATAAAATGTTATTATAGCTTGTGTCGTTTTTCTAAGAAGTTGATATTTCTTATTCATTTTTATAACAAAAGTTTGTAACAAATTTGTGGATCTTTTCTGGTTGAACAGCTTTTGTATTTTCATTTTTTTTTCGACCCATGGGTCGTTTAAAAAAAAATTTAAACAATTATTGATACCAAATTGTTAGCTCTACTTTGGGTGAAAACTTTTGTCTATTTCTTTTTTTATAGCTTGTGTCTTTTGTCAAAGAATTAAATAATTATATTAAATCTTATTTTTTACGATTAAAAGATAAGCTACTTGTCCTATCTAAAAATGATAATTACAAATTTGAAGATCCTTTTTGGGTGAATAACTTTTGTTTATTAATTTTTTTTCGTACCTTGTATCGATTTTCAAAAAATTATATTTTTGTTTTGTTTTTAATGTTATTTTTCATGATGATAACAAAAACTACGCCCCTTTCAAAAAATTAGTGATGACAAATGAGTAGCTCTTCAATGAATGAGCCCAACAGTTGTAATCATATTCTTGTAGCGTGTTTAAAAGGCAACGTTTTTCTTTTTTTCCACACATTTTTTCATACCGTGCGTTTTTTGTCTAAGAATGTTTATTTTCGTGTTTTTTTTTTAATTCGCAGATGCTATAACTCTGTGTTCGAATTTCCGAATACTGCGCATAACTTTACATCGAATTTTTCAATCTTAAAAATAATTGTCTTCAAAATTTTTAAAGTGCTCTAAATTTTTTGGATCGTTAAATTTTTAGGAAAAAAATTAATACTTTAACTAAAATGATAAATATTTAACAAAAAAATGGCTTTTTATCCAAGAAAGATTACTTTTCTAAAAATGGAATAGTTAAATTTTCAGCAGAAAATTGATATTTAACAAAAAAGAATTTCTGACAAAGTGGTTCAACTTTAACCAAAAAAAGATGAATTCTCAATGGAAAATGTAATAGCTGTTATTTCAACCTTGAGAGATTTTAATTCCTAACCAAAAAATTTAAACTTGATTGAAAAAGATGAATTTTTAACAAAATAATTGCATTTTAAAGCAAAAAGATAAATTTTCGACTAATAAGATTAGTTTTTTACCAAAGAAAAGGCCAATTTTCAACAAACTACATGAATTTTAAACAAAAAAGTTAGCTGTTGAAGAAATAGTTGAATTTTCTACTAATTTTTGACTTACGATCAAAACAATTGAAGGTTTAAATAGGTAATACATTTTTTTATCAAGAGAAATAAATTCGCATCCAATAATAGTTGTATTTTGAACCAAAAAGAGATAAGTTTTCAACAAAAATAATAAACCATTTAGTGGAAAGGTTAACTTTAAGTTAAGAAAATTATTTTGAAAAAAATGAATATTCAAAACTGAAATTAATTTTTTTCTTTTCTAGAAGTATTTCTATAGATTTGAGAAAAATTTGAATTCCATGGCGGAGAAAAATTCCAATTTTCCTATAATATGCTACAAATCTCTATGGCTCTGGGAATAATTATTTTCTTTCTAAATATTTCTTAAAAGTTTTTCTAATTTGACTAGTTCCGACTGCAACTTCTCGCAGATGTACAACTTCCTGACTTTTCTTATTTATTACTTTTCTATTCTAGAAATGTACAGGTGCTGAGAAAGCTAAATCAACTAAATTTAGAAAGTAACTAAGAATGTAAAATTTTTTATGGTAACTGTTATTCAAAAAATGTAACTAGTTAAAAACCTATTACTTATTTACAAATGTAAGTTGATTACCAATATCGCTGATAAACTATCTAATAGAAAAAAGATATATTCCTACTTCTGAAAATGATGTCATTTAATTTAATTGACAAGTGTATTACAATCTAACAATATAAAAAAATTGCTAGAATTATTTTTGCAAAATCGTTTCTAATTCCGGACTATGGGTGGCCTTTGTCTGAAAAATATTTTATGCACTTTTTACTTCACAATATTCTGCACACTTTTAGAATGATTTGCATTTTTTTGCAATATTCTTCAATAAACAAAAAAAAAATACTCTAGAAACTTATAGACTTTTCAAGAATATTCTAGAGTGTTCTAAAATATTTCAAAACACAGTAGAGTACTATACAGTGTTCACATTCTTCTAGAATATTCTGAAATGTTGTAGGTTTTTCTGTATTTTTGAAATATTCATATCTTCTGTAGATTATTTGTAAATGTTCTCAAATTTTGTAGAATATGCTGAAATGTTTGAAATTTTTTGAAGGTCCAGAATGTTGCAGGTTTTTTCTACAATTTTACAATTCTTTAGAATGTTTTAAAATATTACACTCTCTCTACAATCCTATGCAGTGTCATGCAATCCCATGCAATCCCATGTAACCTTTTGCAATCCCATGCATTTTTTACAATACTTTAAATCACCCCCCACGAAAAAATATTACAAAAAATTCAGTATATATTGATAATGATTTTCCTATAATAAGTTTCTGATATTTTTTTCGCCATTCTAGAAAAATCTCTATAGAGAATCATTGTAAGAAAATCAATCTAAAAATAAAGATTGATAAAATATTGAAAAATTTGATGCAAAAAATAGATAAAGTGCAAGCGAATGATTTATTTTTTCATTCAACATTAGATTTCAATGAATTTCAAAGAATTTCAATGAATTCTAGAAAATTTCTATAGATTTCAATCGATTTCGTCAGATTAAAAAAAATTTTTACGGAATTTCAAAGATTTCTATACTCATTAGGAGATTTTAATGGATTCAAAAAAATATTCACAAATTTCAAAGAACTTCTACAGATTTTAAGGCTTTTAAAAGAATTTTAAGTGTTTTTTAAATATTTCAAATAATTTTAGAAAAATTCATCGGTTTTCATGTGATTCAAAAATATTCCCACGCATTTTAAAGAATTTAGAAACATTTCTAGAGAGCTTAGAGGATTTTAAATCTTCCCAAAGATTTTCGGGTATATTAGGGAATTCTAAAGGATTACAAGAAATTTGTAAAATTTTAAGAGATTAGAAAAAATTGTCTAGAATTTTCAAATATTTTAAGATGTTTCTATTGAACTTTGAGAAATAAGTTAGATTTTAAGAGATTTCTAGCGATTTCAAATATTTTTAAGATTCCAAGTGATTTTAGGGTTTCTTAATAATTTTCAAAAGATTAAAGAATTTAAAAGGTTTATAGAGATTCAAATTATTTTGAGAGAACTCTAATGAATAGGTTTGATTTCATTTGAATTACAGAGAACTTTCACAGATTTAAAGAAAATTCGTCAATTTCATAAGAATTTCACAGAACCTTAAAGACTTCCAAATATATTAGGAATTTTTAAGGAATTTTAATGGATTTTAACCAATTTTAAGGGACTTTCACGAATTTCAAGAATTTTAAAAGTATTTTATAGCATTTCTCAATATTTATACTAATTTTTAAAGATTTAATTGTTGTTGTTTTTACGGGATTTCTAGTGAACTTTCTAAAATGAATAAAATAAAATAAAATTTCAAGAGATTTTAAAGTATTTCAAGGAATTCTACTGAATCAAAGATTTCATTATGAAATCTTCTTCAACAGATAGGTTTAATTGAAACCATATTTAAGGGCTTTCAAGCGATTTCAAAGATTCCAATAGATTTTAACGTTTTTTCTAGAGAATTTGAATAAATAATTTTTATTTAATTTATATTGAAAGATTCTAAATGATTTATGCTTTATGCAAAATAGATTAAATTTTGTTTTTAAGTATTTCTAGTGATTTTAACAATTTAAAGAGAGAAGATTTAGGTTTATAGAACAACCAATTATTAAAAATTTTGCTTAGGATTTTTCAAATTTCAGTGGGTTTTAACAGATTGTAACAGATTTAAAAGATTTTAATGGAATTTTTGTATTATTTATTCTTATGCTCCATGTCGAAAAACCATGTTGATCAGAATGTACAACATTTCTATAAGTATACTTTTTTCTAAAACATGACATTGTAAAAAAATGTACGAAATTCAACAAAAAATACAATTTAATACAAATAGCTAATTTTTCTTATATATTCTTGTTGAAAAAAAATTAAGTATAAAGTATAAATTTCTACAATTCATAAATTTGTATAACTTTTTATTGATGTTTCTTTTTACTTTGTTGTAAAAATCGACTGCAAATTAGAACTCTCAAAGTGGAATGCTTTTGAAAATTGTTAAGCTTTGATTTTTAAAGCTTTAAGTGCCAAAGTATTTCACTTCGAGTGTTTTAATTTGCAGTTCTGTTTTTATAACTACAGATAAAAAAATGTGT
>JAUELO010000179.1:47634864-47652151 GCA_032357855.1 Amphibolips quercusostensackenii | reverse complement strand
CCAGTATATGCGGCACTTCTCATTTTGGAAAATTGACTCTACTTTCCTAGGAGCTTTTGGTAAAGTGATATTAGGGCTAATGCCATAAGAGTGACAGAGATGGTAACAAAGAACTGTTAGTGCAGCATTGTGCCCTTGGATGTTATTCGTTTCCATATGAGTTGGGCAACTAGACAGTATGTGTCCTAGATGTTTGGGGTGTGCATGACATGCTTTGCAGCTATCATCGGGAATTTCTTGGCTCAACATGTGGACACTGTATGCTAAAGTGAAAATGACACCGTGTTGTCACGTCAAAAAAAATCCTCCGTGCCTGACTTCAATCCGGGTGATTTGAATAAAGCAAACGTTAGCTCATACGACATTGACTAATCCTTCACATTTCTCTGGAAAATGCCTTGAATTCTCTTGACGAGAAGCTGTTCGCGGGGGTTTTCCTTTTGCGCTTTTTCGATCCGAGCTTTAAGGAGTGAGTACTCGAAATAAATAATGTTTGATGCATTTTGCTCGCGCCTGATATTGCAGTGAAGGCCAAGTGTTTCAGCAGCCTGCTTCGCTGCTTTGTACATAAGATATACTTTGCCCATTTCTTCGTGTTCCCTGACCATTTTAAGAAGAGGGTCTTAATTATTTGCGAGACTATGTGCTGTTCCTAGAATAATCCTGTTGTGAAGAAATTCAAGATTCAGTATTCCGCGACCACTTTGATGGCGTGAGATGTGAAGTCGCAAAAAAAAGGCCTAAGGTGCATGTTTTACTTTACGTGCATAACCTTTGGCGACCCGATGTCGAGGGATCGGAGCTCGCCCTTCGCCCATGGAACCACTCCAAGTAAATAGAGTACCATCGGGACGGTGATTATGCTTATTGCAGATACTCTGTTGCTTGCCGACAGATCAGAAGACGAAATTTGTCGGATAAGACGTTTGTATCTGCTTTAAGAGTATTCTTTATAGATGTGACGTCCTGAATGCGGCTTTGTGGTACGCCCAGGTATGTATAGGTCTTTCTAATGCCAAGGTATCGTATAGCGCTTCTGACGGCGAGCTCAGGGTCTTCGGGGATGCCATTAAGTTTTCAAGGTGTGCCACAGCTATACCCTTGGGAATGGCAAAGTGCGAGACACAGTGGCAACAATGTGAGGTAAAGGGGAACAGGGCTCATGATATCCCTCTGAAACACACCTTTTTGATAGGTGAGACTGTTAGTTGTCAGACTGTGTTTTCCAGATGAGATAGTTAATCTGGTTTTCCAAAGTGACATCAATCTACCTATGCAACTCACTATGTGTGGATGAAACTTTAAGCTTTGCAATAGAAAGATGCTAGGTCTGTGTGAGGTTAAATAAAAAGCTTTCTGGTAATCAATCCAGACCATCGATAGGTATCACTGGTAAGATGTTGCATCTTTGCAGACACATTTATCGATAAGCAGGTTCTCTTGACATCCTGCAACGCCTTTCTTTGAGCCCCGTTGTTCGTATATCTCTCGCCACACAGGTCCAATTTCTCGAACAATTCTATCATTTAGGATGTCTGTACAGATCTTATACAGTGTGTTCAGACATGTTATTGGCCTGTAATTCTTAGGGTCAGCTAAGTTGCTTATCTTCGGAAATAGATTTGCGCGTTCCTACACCAATCACTCTAGAATAGACTCTTCTGACTTTAAATATAAGGTGAAATGCGGGACAGATGCTGGTAATTTAAAAAAAAAACTTCTTACACTCGAAGGTCTTGATACCAGCTAGTCCGATAGCGGAATAGTTTATTGTGTCTTTTTAAACTTTTTTGAACTCCTCGATAGTGATAGGTGGGCATTCCTCCTCAGGTTTTATGAGGGTACTGCACAGAATCTTATAGCTATTGATGTTCTTTGGATTTTTTTAAATCGATGCTAAACTTTGTAGACTTCTCGCTTAAATACTTTGACATCCTCCGGCTTGGGTGGGTGGTGGACAGTAACTGGAGGATCTTTAAAAAGTCGAGATCAGACAGACAAAAACTGTTCATTATCCCTGACTACCTCTTTCTCAGCTCTAGACTTCTTCTAGCGTCAGATAGTATCCGTATTCTGCCAACAATATGTTGCTTATCTTTGCGCTGAGCTTATGCATTCGTCTTTTTGTCTTATGATCAACCGTTGGTTTTGTTTTACGATTTGCATTTTCCAAAGCTCTCGCTGCATTATACACGCTACAATTGATGGTACAGAGGTCAGACTTTTCGGAAAAATTACCACAAAGCTCGTCATGGAGTTCTGACAGATTTTTAGGTTTAATAGAAACCCTCTTTCTCTGTTGACGGCTTGTTCTAGCTGCGGTTGAATAGGCCCTTTGCTAATGTAACCCCTTTCCTGGAGTTTTTTTTGGCACGGTTTTGCAAATGTTTATGCGAAAAATACGAGATTGCTGTTGTTTCTTGCACCTGAATATACTGAGGTTTTTCCGGTCCATCGCATTGACTCTCTCTTTATTGTCACCCCCAATTCTAGGGTAGTCAGCATTGTTGTCCGACCCATTGTCGGGAGCCCTGTGCGTTCAAATATTTTAAACCGCACATACTACAACAAAGTTTGGTGTTGTCATTGTTGTTCCCACGAACAAAGAGGGATAAGATTCGTGCATCCTTGCAGAGCACCACACGCAAGGATAAGGGTGCATAATCTAAGCAGGTTGCCCGGTGTCCCAGAGTCACCATTTGAGACACCTCACTTAGGTGCCATTTTGCTTTCAAAATTGCTGTTACGCCTCCACTTAGGGGTTATTCCTTCGGGACTATCCCTGGATAATTTTCCGCGACTGCTTACTTATTATTGTTGCAATATTCAGCAGAAAACTGTGGTACAGCAATCCTCTATCCGCAACTCGAGGACGCGTTCGGTGGCTTTGTCATAGGCCTGATCGGTTTAATTCAAAAGAAATCAAAATAGGGCATAAATGTTTTACTGTTTTATTAAAAATAGGTCAAAAATGTTTAAAGGCAGTTCAAGAATAGGAAAATGTATGGATCGTTGCGTAGCTTAATTAAAGCTTGTAACCACATTCTATGCTAAACAAAAATGATTAGTCCAGCACTAAGTTTGACGGATTCCAGAGTTTAATTTGTATAAAAACAACTTAAGCCTTACTAATTCTCTCTTTTTATCATTTCACATAAATTGACCTAGTCTTATGCGCTTTGTCGTAACAAAATTCGTAATTGGTTCGAAATGTTAAAACTGTATGCACCACGCCAAAGGTATATTTTAGAAATCTACTAAAATTTTTTAATAACGCTATTTTCTTTTTCTGAATTCAGGGAATTCTAAGAATTCCCGGAATTCAAAGAATTCAATCCATTCAGAGAACAAGTAATCCAGAAAATTCAAAAAATTTAGAAAGTTCAAGGAATTCAGAGAATTTAAGGGATTCAGAGAATTCAAAAGATGTTAAAAAGTCAAGAAATTCGAAGAATGCCAGGATTTCAGAGAATTCCAGGAATTCAGAGAAAACAAAGAATTCAGAGGATTCGGAGAAATCAAAAATTCAGAAAAATCTAAGAATTCAGGGAATTCAAGGTATTTATCAAAATCAAGTATTTTAACAAATTCAAGTAATTTAGGGAATTCAGAGAAAGCAGGGAATCCGAGAAATTCAAAGAATTGAGAGAATTTAGAGAACTCAGGAAGTTCAAGGAATTCAGAGAATGCAATAAATTCAGATAATTCAAAGTGTTAAGAAAATTAAAGAAATTTAGAGAATTGAAGAAATTAAGAGAATTCAGGAAATTGATTGAATTCACAGAATTCAGTATACTTAAGGAATTCACTGAATTCAAAGAATTCATTGAATTCACAGAATGAAGTTAATTCAAAGAATTCAGTGAATTCACAGAATTTAGTGAATTCACAGAATTCAGTAAATTCAAATAATTCAGTAATTTTATCGAATTTAAAGTATTCGATGAATTCAAAAAATCCTATTAATTTAATAAATATAGAGAATTTAAGGAATTCAGAGAATACAAAGAATCTATTGAATGAAAGGAATTCATAGAATTCAAGGATTTTACAGAATTGAAGGTATTTAGAGGATTCAAGGAATTCACAGAATTTAAGGAATTCAGAGAATTTAAGGAATCCACAGAATTTAAGAAATTCAGATAATTAGAGGAATTCCGAGAATTAAAGGAATTGAATAAACTCAGAGAATTCGAAAAATGCAAGGAACTCAATAATTTCAAGAAATTCATTCAATCTCATTCAAACTCATAATTCCTTCAGTTCCTTGAATTTCCTGAATTCCTCGAATTGTCTGAATTCCTTTAATTGTCTGAATGGTTTGAATTCTTTAAATTCCTTGAATTATTTGAATACCTTGAATTCTCTGAATCCCTTTAATTCTTTGAATTCCTTTAATTCTGTGAATTTCTTGAATTCTCTAAATTCCTTTGATTTTCTGAATTTCCTGTATTCATTGAATTCCTTGAATTCTCTAAATTTCTTAAATTCTCGGAATTTCTTGAATTCTCAAAATTCCTTGAATTATCTGAATTCCTTAAATTCGCAAAATTTCTTAAATGATCCGAATTTCTTGAATTTTCGGAATTCCATGAATTCTCTTAATTCCTCAAATCATCTGAATTCCTTAAACTAACTTAATTCTTTAATTTCTCTGAATTCCCTAAGTTTTCTGAATTGCTTGAATTCTCTGATTTTATTGAATTCGCTGAATTATTTGAATTTAATAATTGCTCAAATTGTCTGGATTTGTCCAATTCTCTGAATATTTCTAATTCTATGAATTCTTTGAACTTTTCGAATTCTCGGAATCCTTCAAATTCTCGAGTTTCTTCGAATTCTCGGGCTTTTTTTAATTCTCTAAATTCTTCGAATTTTCTGGATTTTCCGAATATTCTTAATTCTTCGAATCCTCTGAATTCTTTGAATTCTCGGAATTTTGAGATTTCTTTAAATTCTTAGATTGCTCTGAATCATGTAAATTCCCTGGAGACCTCAAGTTCACTGTATTCTTCAAATTCTCTGAATCTTTTGAATTTGCTGAATTTCTTGAATTATCTGAATCCCTTAAATTCTCCAAATTCCTTTTTCTATGAATTTCTTGAATACTTTGAGTTCCTAGAATTATCTGATTTCCGTTAATTCTCTGAATTTCTTAAAGTTTCTCAATTTTTGAATTTTTTGAATTTTTCGAATTCTCTGAATTCCTTGAATTTTCTAAATTACCTGAGTTCTCTAAATTCCTTGAATTCTCTGTATTCTAAAATTCTTTGAATTTTCTGAATTCTTCGTATTCTCCAAAGTCTTTGAATTGACTGAATTTTTAGAATTCACTGAATTTTTCGAATTCTCGGGATTCTAAGATTTGTTTGAATTATGTGAATTCCCGAGAGACCTCGAAATGACTGAATTCTTCGAGTTCTCTAAATCCCTTTTATTCACTGAATTTCTTGAATTATCTGAATTCCTTATATTCTCTAAATTCCTTGTTTTCTGAATTTTTTGAATACTCTGAGTTTTTTTAATTCTCTGATTTCCTTAAATTCTCTAAATTCCTCAAATTTTTTCAATTTCTTGAATTTTTTTAATTTCTTGAACTCTCTGAATTCCTTGAATTTTCTGAATCACCTGAATTCTCTAAAATCCTTGAATTCTCTAAATTTCTCGAATTCTCTGAATTTTTTTAATTCTCCGAATTCTTTGAGTTCTCTGAATTTTTTGTATTCTCCGAATTCTTTGAATATACTGATTTCTTTGAATTCTCTGAATTCTTAGAATTCACAGAATTCTCTGAATTCTTAGAATTCCCTGAATTCTTCAAATTCTTTAAATTTTTCGAATTTTTGGTATTCTTCAAATTTTCTAAAATCTTCTAATTGTCTGAATTCTTCTAAATCTCTGCATTCTTTAAATTTTCTGAATTTTGAGATTTCTCTGAACTGTTAGATTTTCTCAGATAAGAATTATGCGAATTCTATGGAGACCTTGAGTTCTCTGAACCCTTTGAGTTTTCTGAATCCCTTGCATTCTCTAACTTCTTTGAAATCTCTAAATTCCTTAAGTTTACTGAATTTCTTAAATTTTCTAAATACTTTAATTTGATAAATTCCTTGAATTCTCTATATTCCTTGAATTATTTGAATTCCTTGAATCTTTTGTATTCACTGAATTCTCTGAATTCCTTGAATTTTCTGAAATCTTTAATTCTCTAAATTCCTAGAATTTTCTGAATTCTCAGAATTTTCTGAATTCCTTCAATTATCTAAATTCATTGAATTCTCAAAATTTCTTAAATTTTCTAAATTCCTTGAATTCTCTAAATTTCTTGAATTCTCTGAATTCCTTGAATTTTGTGAATTCCTTAAGTTCTCTGAATTCCTTGAATTCTCTGAATTGGTTGAATTTTCTAAATTCGTAAAATTCTCTGAATACGTTAAATTTTATGAATTTCTTGGATGCTCTGAATTTATTCCATTCCCTGAATTTCTTGAATTCTCTAAATTCCTTAAATTATCTGAATTACTTGAATTTTCTAAATTCCTTGAATAATCTGAATTTTTTGAATTCAGAAAAAGGAAATATCGATCAAACGCAAGCTTCCGTAAAAAACTAAGCATAAAACTTAAAGCTAAGCCAATTTATTTGAAATGATAAAAAGAAAGAACTAGAAAGGTTTTAGTTGATTGATGCAAGTTAAACTCTGTAATCCGTCAAACTTGGCGCTGGACTAATTATTTCAGTTAATAATGGTTTGAGGTCACAAGCAATGCTAAAGCCACGCAAATATGCATACGTTTTGCCATTTTCAAACAATCTTTAAACATATTTGACCTATTTTTGACCTATGCTTGAGCAAGGCAACTTTTTTTTACGCGGGATCTTCAACTAATAAATTGAATTTGTAACAAAGCAATTTAACTTAAAACTGAGTAGTTTAATTTTCAATTTTAAAAGATAAATTCACAATACAACATTTTTAAAGAGAAATTTTCAACCAAAAACAATATATTTTTAACAAAAAATTAAACTTAAAAATTTGCTGTTAAGGAAAATAAATTTCAAACAAAATAGGAAAGAGATTTTTAGCAAAATAGTTGAATCTTTAAAGAATAAAATAGATTTTCAATAAAGTAGTTTTACTTCTGAATAGTTGAATTTTCAATAAAAAATTAATAAATTCTCAATAAGAAATTTAATAGTTAAATTTTAAATTATATTCCATCAAATTCTAGCCAAAAATCTATTAGTTAAATTTTCAGATGAAAAAAATGAATTTCAAACAAAAAATTCAACAAAATAGTTCAATCTTTAACCAAACGGTAAAGTTTTCAACCAAAATGTCTTTTCAATTTGATAGAATAAACTTCTAATGAGAAATAGTTGTATTTTCTTACTGGAATCTGTATTCACTTCGCCCCTGTCCTTATAATTATTTAGATGAAAATGAATCGAACTATAGATATCTTTTTCTCTTGCACGCTATGAAAAAATTAACGTGTTATAAGAACTATGCCGGTGTATCACATTTTTTACTAAATCATAAAAATTACCCACTTCTGGTCACTTTTAGGATACAAGAATAGTGTCACCAGATAGAGCACAAAATAAAGTATGATTTTCTATCAGAACCTCAAAATCGATACTCTCTTTAGATCTTTATTCACAAAAAATGCAATTAATTATCTCCTAAACTAGGATCGACAAAGTGGTACCATTTATTGTGGATAACACTAGTAATTTTTCCAGTTATTTTGAATAAAATTCTAAAATTTAAAAAGATGTTTAATAAAGGATGGGATACGGTGTTTTCAAAGGTGAAATTGACGATATTGCGAAACACGTTTGACACCAGGTACAGGCGATATTTACACTACAGTAGGCGCAGTCGACGGCACGTACCAATTGCTTTCGATCTATCTCACCGTTTACAAACTGAATTTTGCTATCGAATCGAGCGAGCGCTTTTGCATTTTTCCCTGCCAGGTTGAATCGGGTCAAATGCTCTTTTCATGCCGTTCGCGCGAATCCTCTCTTCTCGTTATTTGCTCATTCTCTCACTGCCACGACAGTGTACCTTTTTTTCTATTTCAAAAACAGCTGGAAGTAACTCTAGTGTCTGTTTGGATATGTCTTACGGAAAACAATTTGAATTTCGAAAAAAGTTTTAAGTATTTAAAATTTTGAAGTGAATCCCCGGCATTCAGGATCTTGTTTAGCAATCCTAGTCTGAGAACTGGTAGCTAAGGATTTAGGGCGTATTCGTTGTCTTCACGGACTGAGCCTTTAACTGCTCTAGCCCTATTCTAAACACCACTGCAGGCAGTACTCTCATTCTGGATGAAACGCTGGGTGTCATGTACTCTTCTAGAAAAATTCATCTTGGAACCGACTTCCTCAAAATATAGTACTCAAAAAGTTTTTGTTTGAAATTCCATTATATTCGATCAATGATATATTAATGTGCAATAGTTTACAATCAATATATGTTTGTTATATTTTGATAATGCGTACATATTTTGCTTCCTTTTCAGATAATAGGAATCCAAATGCAGATGGAGTAGCAAATTCTGCTTGCATGGAAATTTTTAAAAAGGAATTGGATAGAAGAAGGAAAGGTATGCTGAGGGTTAAAGAAGGAAGAAAAAAAAGGGCGATTGGAATTCGAATTGCCAAAACGCTTGGCTAGTCACGCGAGGCCATTTTTTAGCAACGATCTACTGTAACTGAAACTCGGCCTTGTTGAGATAGCGATTGAGTTCTCCCCTATTGTCGTTTATTCCTCTTTCCATTGGCCGAATCTATTGGAAAATTTATTCCAATATTTTCAATTAAAGTTAGACAAAGCCTCATTGGATAACGCGTTATAGCACGCTAAAAATAACGAAGCACTGTCGAATGATCGACGTAATATACGTAACTTCGTTCTGGACAGTGCACACGGCCCGATACACAATACGCCATTTCACTTGGACATCGTTCAACCACTGGCTGAAAAAATGTACTTTTTTTCTGGTGTAATGAAACGACGCGCATTCAAGGGGGTGTAAAGTACCGGATTCTATTCGAGAGGTGGAAAAGTCAAACGCTTGAAGCGACATTTTTTTCGGAAATTGTTTTTTCGTGATAATCGAGTTTCAGAACCACTGACTGCTATGAATTGTAAGTACATATCGTGATGAGAAGTGTTGAAATGATTAGGCGTTGATTAAAATTATTAACAATAATAATCTACTAGTGTTAAGAAAATGCTTTTGTTTTTTAATTCCATTTTTTTTAAATTAATCGATTAATCATAAAAAATCTAGAAGCTTATATGTATAAAAGGAAACTAATAATAATCTTTGAATCTTTGAAGTTGTATAAAAAAATAAATTATTAATTGAAAATTAATATTTTTTAAATAAATAAATTTGTCGTTTTATTTTATTTCTTTTGTATTATTTTTTAGTTAGTAAGTTTTTCATTGTTTGACAACCTAAAATACTAGGAATAAAGGAAACGTCTTTAATCTTTTTGACTTCTGATATTACTTTCAGTAAAAATAATTAAATCGGTAAAATAAGTTATTATTATTATTATTATAAATATTTTTAGTTTATTATAAAAAAAGAAATAGTTCAATTTTATATTTTCTTCTTTAAAATTAGGAATTTCATATTTGGAGCAATAATTCTCTGAACGACTTCAATTGCTCTAATTTTTATAAGTTACTTGTATTCCCTGAATGCTATAAAATTTCCAAAATTCTTTGAAGTCATTGAATTACTTGAATTCTTCAAAATTCCTGATATTCTCTGAATTGCCTGAGTTCCTTTAATTTCTGGTATATTCTGAATTCCTTGAAAGTTTTAAATATTTTAAAGCCCTAAAATTCTCTCAATTTTTGCAAATCTCTGAATTCATGGAATTGTCCAAAATCTTCGATTACTCTGAATCTCCTGAAATCCTTGAATATTCTGATTTTTCTAAATTCTATGAATCTTTTAAATTCCTTAAATATCCTACATTATTTTAATTTTCACATTTCTAAAAATTCTCGAAATTCTTTGCATTCCTTTAATAACCTGAATGCTCTGAAATCTCTCAAATTCGGTAAATTCCCTGAAATACTTGAATTCCTAGAAAATCGTGAAATTCTTCAATATTCTAAAGTTCTCCTAATTTCTTGACTTCTGCACAATACTTAAAGATTCTAAATTTTTGAAGTTTATTAAATTCTCTTAATCCCATGAATCCTCTGAATCTCCTGAATTCTTTAAATATTCCCGAATTCTCGTAACTCCTTACATTCTATTAATTTTTGAAATTCCTTAAATTATGTGAATTCCTTACATTTCTTAACTTTCCTGAATTCTTTGAACTCCTTTAATTCTTTAAATTTAATTAATTTCTTGAATTTTCGTAATGCCTTGACATTTCTGAAATCTTCTGAATTCTCAGAAATCCTTGAATTCCTTGAATATTGTGAATTTTTTAAATACTCGGAATTCTCTGAATTCCTTAACTTCTGTATAATCTTTGAATATTATAAGTATCTTAAATTTCCGAAAATCTATGAATTCTTGAAAATCTCTGAAATTCCGAAATCCTTAGAATTCTCCGAATTTTTTAGTTTACTGAATTCTCTGAACTATTTCATTTCTGACAATTTGATGAATTTAATAAATTTCTTTAATGCTTTAAGATCGCTGAAATTCTCTGAATTCCCTGAATTCCTAGAATATTATGAATTTTGCAGATTCTCTGTATCGCCTGAATACACTAAAATCTTGAAATTCCATAAATATGCTAAATTGTCTGATTTCCTTGAGTATCCTAAATTATTTTAATTCCTTCAATATTCCACACTTTCTGAATTCTTTGACTATTCCTAATTTTTCTAATTTCTTAACTTACAAAATCTCACTAAAATCCCTGACATTCTCTAGAATCCGTGAAATCTTTGAATAACCTAAATTCCTTCAATATTAAGAATTCCATGAAATCCCTTAAATAATTCAATATCCTAAAATGCTTTAATATTCTGAATTTCTTGAATTCTTTGAACATTAAAAAGATCTGAAATTCCTTAAATTCTCTGAATCCCGTCAATTTAAAATATCTAAGGAATTGAGGAATTTCATGGATTTCTCTAAATTTACTAATTTCCTTAAGTATACCTAATTCCTTCAAGTTCCTGAATTCCTTCTAATCATCTGCATTCTTCTAAATTCCTTAAATGTCAGGAATTCTCTGCAATCTTTCACTTCCTTCAATTTTTTTACATTTCTTTGAATTCCTTGCATTTTTTTAAAGTCATCGGAATTCAGAGAATTCTCAGAATTTAGAAAATTCCACGACTTCAAGAAATTCAGGTGATTGAGCTAATTACGAATATTTTAAAATATGTGTTACAATGAATGTATTTAAATTAAGCGAATTGGAGGAATTCATATATTTCAGATAACTTGGATGAATTCAGATACATTTGGAAATGAGGCGACATTAAGAATATTTCCAGTCAATTAAAAGAATTCAAAAGGATAACAAAGATTTAAAAAATATTTCAAGCAACTATAAAGAATAAAAAATTATTAACAACTAGATAATTTTTAAGTAGCTTTCTTATTTTTTAGGACCTTTTTTTGGATCCTTAAAAAAATAACAAAATTTTGCCCAAAAAACAAAATTTGAAATTGGGATCATACCATAGTAATCTTGTTTTATATTTCTATATTATAAATTTCAATGCAATGTTTCCCGTTAGCGTATGATATTTCATAAATTTTGCTTAAAAATTCAAATAATTACTTGAAAGTTCAACTAAGTTATTATTAATTTTTTTTTTGGTTTTGAATTCATCATTTTGGGTTACAAATTTAGTAAAAAATTCAACTATTATGGTAGATAGATAAACTTTTATTTTGCAGCCTGCTGGCCTTAAAAAATTGACTTGCTTACGCTTCCATTTTTGACAGAACTGTCCTAAAACTATCTCTTAAAGACTAACATCCATCTACACATTATCTCTATTACCGCTTGCTTTTATCGCTTACCCTTCCTTGCTTCCCCTCACCTTGCACGCATTTCGCTTGTTTCTGGATTTACCTTGGATTGCCAAACTCTGCCTCCGCGGCTAATACCTAATACTTATATGCTATTTCCATTATTCACAGTTAACTTATATCTACTTTTTCTCCTATTCACAATCTTTCCTTGTCCATTTTTCGTCATTCTTCCTCCTCTGCTTCTCCATCTTACTAACACCCCCTTCGCCTACGCTACTGCCCTTTTATCCCCACTTTCATACATCAATACCTCTATGCTAATTCTACTTCTTTCCACCTCTTCGCACTCCTTTAACCATTTCTCTACCGTTGCATCCCTCTTCCAGTACAATTCACACATCCTATTCTCCCTAGAAAGCTAGAACCTATTAAAACCTTCCATGCAACCACATCTTACCCTCGCCATAAGCTTCTGACTTCCTTTCTCTCTCTTCTTACACAAATATTTTGCTCTCTCTCTTGGCATAATTCACTTATAGTTCCCGTTATACCGTGACCCTTTTATTCTTTCCTCCCCTACTGCCTAATTTTTTTCTATGATATTTTTCTTAACCATCTCATACACCTTCTTTTCTCGTGCATTATTGACACTTTTTCCATCTGCAGTCGATTTCTTCTAAAATACCTATACCTTTCAACCTATATTTTGCCACTCCCTCCCCAGTTCTCCTTGTCCCATTAACACTCCCTAGCCAGCTTACTTCCCCTCTCTACCAAAAATTTCTCCTCATATTTACACATCTGACTCTCTGTTATGATCTCAAAACTCGTTTTCCTCGTTTCCCTCCTGACAATATAATATAATTAGTTATTATATATATATATATATATATTATCATTATTATTATTATATATATATATTATATATAATATAATTAATTAAATAAAAATTAATTAAAAAATTAAATGAAAATATAATATAATTAGGCGTATTCTTTGCGAGTCCCAGTGTCCACTTTACATACCTCTCCTGTATCATATTGACGTCCTCACTTTCCTTTCCACCCCCACACCTCCACTCCATAAAATGAAATACTTATCTTATCTTTTATGTGACCATCCACTCTCCCATTTCTCCGTAACAGGAAGCACAAGTACACAAACTCTTTTACCTACTAAACCGCCTTCCCCTTCCACTTTTACTGACATCCTTTATCCCTTTCACCGCCTTCACTGAACACCAAAAGCTTGGACTTTTACGCATTCAGCTCCGACCCCTTCCCATCCAGGTACTTCTCAACCTCTTCATCATCTCCTTTAAGGCCTCCTTGCTTCTCACTAGCAACACTATGTCATCTGCATATGCAAGTGACCATATTTTGACACCTCCTACCCTAACTCTTCGTACCATCCTGTCCTCTAGCTTACTCTTCATATCCACATTTAAAATCGTAAATTAACGTTGCGCTAAGCGGACACCCTTGCCTTCCTGATCCTCTTGATCTTACCCCTCTCAACTTCCCTCTCCACCATCGCCTCCTACAACCTCCTCTAGAAGCGAATTCACTAACGGAAACGTGCCTTTGATATCTACAAAATCGCGTCTACTTTTGCCACCTTCTTCGCTGATTCTCTGTTTACCATATGCTGCAAAACGTAGATATTGTCAATAGTGCTCCTTCCTGCTCTCAGTTCCACATGCGTCTCTGGCAATCTTCCTTTCCACTCGACATTTTTCCACAGCCTCTCCGCTAACACCATCGCGTATACTTCATACGCTGTATTCATTAGCATAAGCAATAATCCCTCTATAACTTTTCTGCCTGTCCCTATGCTCTTTCTTATACAGTGGCACAATCAACTACTCCCTTGACCCTCCTGGAAATCTCTTCCCCTCCATACTTCCTTTATTACCTCCTTTAGCCTCTCCTTAAACTCTAATGTACTAAACAGCCGCGCTTCGTTTTCTACCCCGTCTAGCCCTGCTGCTTTAGACATTCTCAACTGCCTTATATGTTTCTCTATCTTGTCGTCATTTAATTCCTTTCCTTCTACCTCTATCTTTCTTTGACTCCCCTTATCACTCTTCCATTAATCTGAGCTCTGAATCTATTCTTTAAAAAACTTCCTCCCCACCTCTATCCCTATCTTCTCGCTTATACCCACCTTATGTTTCCCAAACCTATTTACTATCTTTCACATGTCTTTTTTTGTCTAAACACTTTTTAACTCCTCTTCCAGGTCTTCCTCTTTTTTCTGATCTTGTTTCTTACACATCAACCTAAACTCCTTCCTCTTTTCTAACTACTCCCATCTCGCAGTTCCCTATTTTCACTTTTTGTACTTTCTTTTCATCTTTTAAAATTCTTTACCCTACCACGGCTTCGCTATTCCTTTCTTCTTCTTTCTAAATTCCTTTTTTTGCTCACACCCTTTGAATTTCTCTGTCAGATCCTTCCATATTTTTTCCACCAACTCTCCTCCAAAGCGTACCTTCCCTCACTGCTCCTGATACTTCTTTATCGCCTTCCTCTTCCAGCTCACCTTCTCTCACATGAACATTTCTACGCCACCTTGCCTTCCGCTGCTTTCACGTATTATCCACAACCCTAATGGTTGGTGGTCGGATTCTACTCTTTTTTCTTCTGCAAATGTCTCTGTCTTCTTCCACCCTTGCATATTCATGACTGCATAATCTATCACCGATACCCTCTACCATACTTACACATGTGTATTCTTTCTCTTCGTCCCCTGCTACCATAACATTCGAACCAAATACAGTCTTTATGAATATTTTATTATTTAGTTAAAAAATCAACTGTATTGGTTAAATATTCAACTATTTTGTTGAAAATTTGTAATTTGGGAAAAAGTTTAATTATTTCGATAGAAAATTCACCTTTTTTGTGAAAAATTTGTCTTTTTGGTTGGTACAATTTACCCTTTCATTGAAAATTCGTTCTTTGTTTTGATAATCCATCTAATTCGGTAACAATTTAATGTTCTTTTAACAAAATTTATTTAAAATGAAAAAATTATCATTTCTGGTTAAAGATCTTACAATTTAATTGAGAAATCAGCAGTTTTTGACAAAATTCAATTGTTTTGATCAAAATTTGTATTTCGGGTTAAAAATCCAACCATTCTGGTAGAAAATTAACCTTTTTGATCAAAAATTAGTCTTATTGCTTGGAAAAATGTATTCTTTGATTAGAAACTCGTTCTTTTTTGGTTTAGAAGTTTATTTAATCTGGCAAAAAATCATCTTCAGTGCTTAAAAATGTCTTTTTCGTTTGAAGAATTTACTATTTTGTTAAAAATTTGTTCCTTGTTTTAAAAATCCATCTAATTCGTCTTTTGTAGTAGAATTTATCATTTCCTAGTCAGAGTTCAAATATTTGGTAGAAAATTAATGTATTTTGTTAAAAATTTCTCTTTTTAATTTAAGTCAACTGTTTTTAAATTAAGATTAAAGTCTTTTTTGGAAGAAATATTAACTATTACATTTCTCGTTAATATTTCATAATTTTTGTTTAAAAATTCAACTTCACTGTTAAAAGTTGAACTACTTTGTTAAATATTATGATTAATTATTTTAGTTAAAAGATCATCTTTTTTACTGATAAGACAATTCCATTTTTGCTTTAAAATTAACCCCTTTCAGTTGAAATTTAACTATTTCTTTGAAAATTCAAGTATTTTGTTGAAAATTCGTTTTTTTGTTACAAATTAAACTTTTTAAATGTTGATCTGGTTAAACCTTAATCTACTTTGTTATAAATGCGATATTCTCATTCGTAATGCTAAGAATTTAAAGCCTTTCAAATATAATATAAAATAAACTAACATTAGGAGCATTTTAAAGGAATAATCTCCTCAGTTTTGAGAAAAATTTAAAACATTTTAGGCCCTGATGTTGTGTAATGTTTGAAATTTAAGGGGCTTAGGGTCAAGAAATTTCGTTTAGGATTTCACTTATCACCCTGTATAAAGCTGTTTTCTTTGAAGTCAGGAATCTGAAAAATTAATTTCTGAGTTTTCAATATTCTAGTCGCAAAGCTACTAATTCAAAGTTACTAAATAAATGTACAATTAATAAAGACTAATTTCCAATATTTTAATATTTTTATTGCGCAAGATTTGAAATTTATGTAAATTTGTAAAGGAGTTTGAAGACTCTCGAAACGCGCAAAAGAGAGAGAGTATAACCAACACACATGCATTTTTTATTCGTAGCTTTCAAAAACCTCAACGTTTTCATGATAAAATATCCATGGCTCCTTTCATACATAAAATTAGAAAAGCTTCGAATTTGATCTAAGCTTTAAAACTTTCATACGCAATTCCAAATTGTTGAATAATAAACGCTCACGACTGAAAATTAGGCACATATACTAAGACTTTTAAAATGATATTCTAAAATTTTGCAGGATAAATTTTTATCGGTTTCATAATTAGGGCTTGTGTTTCAAAGTTGTAAAGTTCTGAATATTTTAACTCAAAATTTTATAATTCTGATTTTAAATTATTTGATAATAACGGAATGAAACTTAAAGCTATGAATACTTTTCATTTTAAACTTTGCAACTCTAAAAAAAGGTAAAATTTTCTAGCAAATTGTTAATATCTAAACTTGAAATTATTTGTTTTAAAATATTTTCAATTTGAAATTGTGAAAATATTACGGGTTTCGATTCGAAATAAGGTAATAGTACAATCTGCATTAACTATATATAATTTTTCCCTTTTGATGGATTTTAATAAAAAATCATTGTAAAATGTTGGATCCTTTATTTTAAACAATTAAATAAAAACTATTAGACTTCAAACACTTACAGTACTAAATTATACAATTTCAATAATTTATTTTTTTAAGCTGCCTCATTTGGAAGGATTTTAAACACTTTAAAATTAATAATTATTCAGAATGAAATAAATTATTTTTTAATTTAGTTTTGTATACTTAAAATATAATTTTAGAAATTGAATGATTGAAAAAATGATTAAAAACCGGAAAAAATGGGAAGTACACAAACATTTTTCCTGAGATTTAATTTCTGCATTTTTAAGCAGATTATTATAAAAATAAATTATGAAAATGTCAATTTTACAATTATGATAAATAGTTGTTGTTAGATAGGGGAATCTCAATGACAAGCATTGACATATTAGGAAATTTTGATTTAGATATATGGAAAGAGATCTAAAATTAACAAAATATCTAGATTTTTTGAAAGTATAAGAAAACAATTGTTTACAAAAAACCCTACTTTTTATATTTTTACATTTTTCAAATTTTT
>JAUELO010000179.1:47611981-47624592 GCA_032357855.1 Amphibolips quercusostensackenii | reverse complement strand
TTATTTTGAATTGCTTATGCACCCATCATTTACTTATGTAACTTTTTTTTAAAAATTAAGTAACAGAAAGTCAGAAACTTATTTACATTTGTAATTTTAATTAAATATAAATTAAAAATAATAACATTGTTTGCACGATTCAAAAGAAATTATTTTTCTAAACTTATGTACTTGAACTTATCTTGAACACTATAAAATTATTACAAATATTATTTTAAAATATTTTTATGAGATAGCCTACACGCGTAAAAGTATTAAGTTTGTGTTGCCGTAGAGCCTATAAAATAATAAATACAAAAATATTTCTAAAAATGTAATACTAAGCAACCTAGATATACCTTGCAAAAAACTAAAGATTATAATTGACAAACGGATGATGAATCTAACTTTCTTGCAAATTCTGATTTTGCTGGAGGTTATACCGCTGCTCTAGGAAACAGTTATACCGTCGTTAGAGAGTTGCATGATTTTGAGATCAAAAATTAAAAAAAAAAATATTTTCTTCATTTTAAACAGATTACAAACTAATTTAAGCACGTATAATCCTTTGAATATTAGGTACATATTCTTGCGCACTGTTTTTTAGTAGAATGTTCTCTTGGTTTCGAAGATCATCTTTAGTGACAAATATTCCTCTTCACTATATATTTTATGGGTTACTGTCCATTATTGAAAATTCAATGTCAAAAATTTTGAGTTTAAATTAAAACACGTCAAACGACATTCATATGTTCCTATGTTGACAACTTCGAGCGTTCATAATAAGGTTGAATTACCAAGTTTGACATTTGAATTTTTGACAGTTGATAAATAGTTAGCAGGAATATGGACTTGGGAGTGAAAAAGTGATACAATAGTAATGTGATAGTGAGCAAAATATTCATTTACAAATTTTCTTAACCTAAATTCCTTGAATCAACTGCCTGACGCCAGCAAGACTATTTTCTGGATCTATGATATCGCCTGGAGGGCAGAATCACAATTTGCAGGCAAGAATGGTAGATTTATTCTCTGTTTCGCAATTCCAATAATTAGTTTTTTGCGAGATACATGAAATTTATTATCAAAAATGTTGGATTAGGACGAAAAACTTATTACAAACTTTTAATTTTAAAAGACCCTTTTCGATATCAATTTTCACGTCAAAATAAATTTCTAGATTAAGGTAAACGTCCCAGTAATCGTGATGCCAGTTTTGTTGCTTTTTATTTAATTAAAATAAATGCAATTTCTATTCGCTATTATGAAATGCCTTAAATAATTGTGTTTTATCATTAAATTTTACTTTCAGCATATTTTTTTTAGTAATATATTTAAACTATAACCAAGTTTCACGATTACTGGGACATTCTCCTTACTTAGTTTCATATCTTTAGCAATATTTTTGTATCTATTATTTTATAGGCTATACGACAATATAAATTTACCATCTTGACCCGTTTAGGCTATATCATAATATACATTTTTTAATAATATTCGTGATTATTTCATAGGTTTTCAAAGTAATGGTGCCAAAATGATAAATATGGCTAATCCTCAGTCACTATAGCTGTTCGACACAATACTAGAAAAATTAGCCTCTCTTAGAAGGTCAGAAGTTTAAAAGACTAACTTCTACTGCATCAAACAAAAAATGTTGTTATTTTTTATGTATACGTAAATAGAATTACAAATAAAAATAAATTCCTCTCTTTCTGTTGCTACATTCAAAATAAGGTCTTATATGCTAATTATAGGTATATGAGTAATTAAAAATAATATTTGTAACATAACAATAAATTTCGAAAAAAACTTAAAAAATTACATTTTGACAACATTTTATGGAGACATTCCATTCAATATCTCAGCCAATGTTTCAGCAACATCGCGCGGTAATATTGTTTGCGTCGGGCATTTTATTGTTTCTTGAACATTACTGCAATATTCATTTGGAATGTTCCCAACGCTTTAATTGAATATTCTAGAAATATTTCTGAAACATTGCCTTTAATGGGGAAACAGTATTAATTAATTTAAATACAGAAATAAAAAAGAATATATTTTAAAGTATTTTTTGTTTAAAGTGTTTGTGGGGGTAGGATAATAAGAGGTTTTGTGACGATTTGTTTAAGAATTAAACTATTCTCTTGAAAATTCGTCTAATTTCAATGATTTCTAGCGTGTTTGATTTAAAATGCAAATATTTTTGGATTGAAACATCAACTATTACATTTCTCGTTGAGAAATTATTTTTTTGACTTTAATTCGACTGTTTTCGATTTTAAACAAATTTTTTTATGTTGAAGAATCAACTATTATATTTTTTGTTGAGGATTATTCTTTTCTATTGAATATTTAATTTTTTCAAAGATTCAAATAAATGGTTAAAATATCAACTATTTGTTAGAAATTCAACTATTTTGTTGAAAAGTTATATTTTAGATGAAAGTTTAACTATTTGGGTGTAAATAATATGGTTTGGTTGACAATCTTATTTTTTTGAAACTTGAACTATTTAGTTTCAAATTTATTTATGTAGTTCAAAGATTTTGATATGTTGTTACAAATCCAAGCATTTTGTTTAAAATTTAATTATTTTGTTGTATATTCAACTCTTTTGTTGAAGACTTAACTATTTTGCTGAAACTTTTGCCCTTTTGTTTGAGATAACGAATAAAACATTTTTTTATTGAGAATTCACTTTTTTGGTTTGATTCGACTGTTTTTTATTTAAGGTTAAAATATTTTCTTAGTTGAAATATCAGCAACTACATTTATCGTTCAAAAATTCATTATTTAAATTGAAAATTGAATTTTTTTGTTCAAAATTTAATAAACATGTTGAAAATTCAACTAACTGGTTAAAACTTGAATTATTTTGTTGAAAATTAATTTGTTATGTTAAAATAATAGCAGATATATATATATATAATAATAATAATAGAATAGAAAATTGATCTTCTTGTTAGAAAATTCATCCTTTTCGATTAAAAATGAAACAGCTTGTACTATTGCATGTTTAATTGAGAATTTATTTTTTAATTGTTTCAAAATCAATTACTTGGGTTAAATTTCAACTACAACGAAAAAAATTCTTTTTTGTTGGCTTATGATGTATAATTCTAGTTGAAAATTCATTTATTCGGTCACAAAATAACTGTTTTGTTGGCAATTCATATTTTTGTTGAGGATTTAACTACTTTTTTGAAAATTCGTTTTGTTTAGTTGAATTCATCGAGGTTAAAATTCGTTTTTTTTCTTGTTAAGTAGGGCTTTAAGCTAAAAATTTACCCATTCTATTTTTTGTTTAAAAATGTATTTTTTAAAGTTATTAATTCAAGCATTTCGTTGTAGATTCATCTTTCCCAATTGAAAATCAACTTTATTCTTAATAATTCTGCTTTTCTGGCTTACAAGTTAACTATTTTGTAGAAAATTTGTCCTCTTGGCTTAAAAATTCAACAATTTGGTAGTAAATTAAACTATTTGGTTAAAAATTAACTTTTTTCAAAAAATTATATATTTTTGGTTTGAAATGCCAGCACTTTGGTACAAAATTAAACTATTTGGTTAAAAATGAAAATATTTCATCAAAACTTTAAGTACTTTGTTCAAAATTGGTTTTTTTGGAAAAAAGGTAATTTTTTATCTTACAAAGTTGCTGTTCCATTTTTGGTTAAAGATTTTTCTTTATAAGATAAAAAATTCAACTATTTTGTAGAAAATTGGTTAATTTTCTTAAAAATCCGGTCTACTTTGGTAGAACATTAATTTCGCTTGTTGAAAATTGATCATTTTGGTTAATGATTGAACTATTTCATTAAAAAGTCGTCTTTTAAGTTAATAAAATTGGTTGCAAATTCTTATTTTTTTGTTAAAAAATTAGCTTCTAACAAAGAAAATTTGAGAATTTCATTTTATGTTGAAAATGTATCTTTTTAAGCTTAAAATGCAACTATATCGTCAAAAATTTTTTTTCTTGATTGAAAATTCACTTTTTTGTTCGTAGAAAATCATTATCTCTTTAAATTCATATCCCTGATCAGAAATTCAAACAGGTTGGTGAAAAAATTAAACTATTTAATTAAAAAAAAATATATTAATTTGAAACTTTAACTATTTTGTTTAAAATTCGTTTGATTGGAAAAAAATTAATTTTGTATCTAAAAATGTTGCTGTTCCATTTTTTGGTTAAACATTTTTTCTTTATGGCCTGAAAATTCAACTATTCGGTAAAAAATTCTTGTATTTAGTTGAAAATACACATACTTTGGTAAAAAATTGATAAAAAAACTTTGTTTTTGGTTGAAAAAGAATTCCTCAAATTAAAAATGTTAAAAATCCATTTTTTGTTGAAAATGTATCTTTTTAAGTTAAAAATGGAACCATTTCGTTGAAAATTCATCTTTCTTAATTGAAAATTAACTTTTTTGTTCGTAGAAAAAAAACTTTAAAAAAAATTTATATTCCTGGTCGAAAATTCCAACATGTTTGTAGAAAATTAAATTATTTAGTTGAAAGTGAAAATATTTATTCCAAACTTTAAGGGTTTTATTCAAAGTTTATTTTCTTGGAAAGAATTAATGTTTCCATCTTACAATGTTGCTGTTTCATTTTTGTTAAAATATGTTTCTTTATCAGATAAAAATTTAACTATTTGGTAGAAAATTCGTTAATTTTGCTAATAATTCATTTACTTTGGTAGGAAATCAATTTTTCTTGGTGAAAATTAATTATTTTGCTTATAGATTTGACTATTTTCTTGAAAACTCGTCTTTTTAATTTAATAAAATTGACTGAAAATTCTCTTCTTTTTTGAAATTTAGTTTTTGAAATAAGCAATTTCACAAATTCATTTCTTGTTAAAAATGTATCTTTTTATGTTGAAAATGCAACTATTTCGTTGAAAATTCATCTATCTTGATTGTAAATTAACTTTTTTGCTCGTAGAAAATAAACTTTTTTTTGTGAAATTCATATCCCCGGTCAACAATTCAAACACGTTGGTTGGAAATTAAACTATTCAGTTAAAAATAAAAATATTTATTTAAAACTTTAACTATTTTGTTCAAAATTAGTTTTTTTGTTAAAAATTAATTACTTAGATTAAAAATTAAATAAACCAATCTTTTGTTGAAAATGTATCGTTTTAAGTTGAAAATGTTGTAATTATTACGTTAAAAATTTATCTTTTTTGATTAAAAATTAAAATTTTTGTTTGTGGAAAATAAATTTTTTTTTAAATTCATATCCCTGGTCAAAAATTCAAACACGTTTCTGGGAAATTAAACTATTCAGTTAAAAATAAAAATGATTATTTAAAATTGTAACTATTTTGTTCAAAATTCGTTTTCTTGTAAAAAAAATAATTTTTAATCTAAAAATGTTGCTGTTCCATTTTTGGTTAAGAATTTTTTTTCATAGGATTAAAATTTAACTACAGTCGGGACTCGTTTATCGGAACGACCCCGAATCGAAGTCTTGTTTACCGGAACGCGGTAGGAGCTCCCACCTAATAGAGCTCGTTTAAAGAGAAACATTTGATTGGTCCATCGAGTCAACCGAGGTCACCGCATATTTAAAATCGAGGGCGTCCCGCGCTTATCGCAAATGGTTCTGGCGTCACGTGGCTTTTCAATAGTGGGGAGAAGGGGAACGGCCGAGCGTCTCGATAGACGAGTCCCGAATGTTCCGACAAACGAGTCTCACGTTAAAGGAGTCTCACGATAAACGAGTACCGACTGTACAGTGAAACTTGGATTCTGTAAAGATTTCGAGGCTGACGAAAACAAGTGGAGAGGCCCACCGGAAGGTAAACAGTCAGGGGCGTTTAATGAACTATTTCCGGTGGATTTTTCTGCGTAGTAAAAAATATTTTGAAAATCTTTTTTTCTATTACGGAGACACGGGTAAACTAAATATTTAACGTAAATGAGGAAGAAAGTTTACTGTTACACGTTAAAATAAATTTTTTTCCTGCTTACGTACTTGAAGCGTTTGCGGACCGGTCAGCATCTCGTTTTATGTGAGAGCCTTCTCTTGAATAACAATCGTCCCGGATACTGAATCACATCTGTCGCTCGCTTGCCTAAACCACTCGAAGACAGCAGTATCCAAAAGAACATCACTATTTTTCAACAAAACACTTGCCAGCACTTGACAGTTTTAAATTATAAAACGTTTGAAAACGTCGTTGATGAAAGAGAGATTTAGTAGCTACGACATACGCAGCACCACCAATTTGGAACATTGGAACTATGAAAAGGAATTTGAATTTCAATTAATTATTAACAAGAAATCTTATAGTGAATAATTAATTTTAAACCGTAGTATATCATTTTTAATTAAAATAACTTGATATTCACTGCCTTTGTTTATTAAAATTGCTCCAATAACGGCAATTACTTCACGATATGCACAATTTTGATTGTCCAGTGATGCCAACAGACAGCGACTTATTCAACTGCACATGTACTTTGAAGCGCGGGTGTATCTGAAATTATAAAATATGCACTTGTAATATTTACATTAATGATAAATTATTTTAAAAAATTAGCTATTTCTTAGAATAAATTACATTAATTTTATTACAGTAAAAAACTCAAATAATATTTATCTGCATCATTATTGATACTATTTTTTGAATTCGAATAGATTCGCGCATTATGGTACATGCGCAGTTAAAAATGCAACTATTCCATTGAACATTCATCTTTATTCATTGAAAATTAACATATCTGTTCATACATAATTAATTTCTTTTTTGAATTCATATCCCTGGTCGTAAATTCAAGCACGTTGGTGTAAAATTAAACTATTTAGTTAAAAATAAAAATATTTATTTGGAACTTTAACTATTTTGTTCAAAATTCGTTTTCTTGAAAAAATTAATTTTTTACCTAAAAATGTTGATGTTCAATCTTTGGTGAAAATTTTTTTTTTATAGGATGAAAATTCATGTATTTGGTAGAAAATTCATATATTTAGTTGATAATTAATCTAGTTTGGAAGAAAAATTAATTTTTTTTGGTACTTTTTTTGTTAAAAATTAATTCCTTAAATTAAAAATTAAACAAATACATTTTTCGTTCAAAACTTATTTTTTTAAGTTAGCAATGCAACTATTTCTTTAAAAATTCATCTTTTTCAATTGAAAATTAACTTTTTTGTTTACAGAAAATTATTATTATTTTAATCCATATCCTTGGTCAAAAATTCAAACACGTTGGTAGAAAATTAAACTATTTTGTAAAGAATAAAAATATTTATTTGAAACTTCAACTTTTTTGTTCAAAATTCTCTTTCTTGGAAAAAATTAATTTTTTATCTAAAAATGTTGCTTTTCCATTTTTTGTTAAAAATGTTTTTTTTTATAGGATGAAAATTCATCTATTTGGTATAAAATTCATATATTTAATTAAAAATCCATCTACTTTGGCAGAAAATGAATTTTTTTTTATATTCTTGTTTTTGTTGAAAACGTATCTTTTTAAGTTGAAAATGCAAATATTTTGTTGATAATTTATCTTTCTTGACTAAGAATTAACTTTTATGTTCATAGGAAATAGACTTCTTTTCAAAATTCATATCCATAGTTAGAAATTCAAACGCGTTGGTAGAAAATTAAACTATTTGGCTCAAAATCAAAGCATTTATTTAAAACCTTAACTGTTTGGTTCAAAAATAATCTATTTTGGTAAGAAATGAATCTTTTTGGGCTTAAAAGTAACGTGTTTTCTAAAAGATTCGACTTTTTAGCTTTGTGTAAAGATCTTTGACGAAAAAGGAAATAGGTGGAGAATGGGTTCAAAATAGCGCGACGTAGTTCTTGAGCGGCTCCCGACTAGGAGATATTTTTTATTTATAAACTTAGCTTTAAAGTTTCATAGGTAATTTATTTCTTCTTTAAGTCCGTTTCAAGAAATTGGAGGAGGATTATAGTTCTTTCCGGGAAATCGATAACTCAAATATAGTTTTCCTTCTTCAAGATAGAATCGATCTGGAGCATTCTCTTTCTTCCTTGCAAGCATATCTGTAGATATAGGGCAAAGGAAAAGTTGCGTAAGTTTTATGTAAGTATGACTGTATTTTGCTTGCGTAAGGTTAGTATTCCCTGAAGCGAAGTTTCCTTACAAATAAAATAAAGAGCGATAGAGGAACAGAATAAAATTCAAAAGTACATATTACCTTACTGAATATCAGGATTCTCATTTTATACATAATTTTAAATATTGGCAAATCATTACATAATGTCGACGTTATCATTGCCGACTAATTATTGAATTTTGTAGCCTCTAATTTACAAGCATTGTCTGTAATTTTCATTTGATAATCCAAATGAACCTTTGAAATTTGAAATTGCAGGGAAATTCAAAACTTCCTGTTCGAAAGTAATGAGATTTAAAATCGTTGACGCCTGGTACATATTAAATATTTTGTGCAATTAGAACCGGGGCAGATTTCTAAAATAAATTCATATCGCGTCGTCATGATAAATTTTCACCAAAAAACCTTAATAATTAGATTGGAGATTGTAATTTGCGAAACTAGGTTTATTGAACAACTAGGTGGGGATGATGAATTGAGGGGTTAGGAAACAGAGGATGATCGTAGCATACAGATCCAGGGCAACAGTTGTGCCTGACAACCCGGTTGGTTTGTTGCTCGTATGCACGGATTGCGCAACAGTTGCCATCTGTAACTTCTTTACAACGGGTGACTTTTTTAAATTTTAATTTAGAACAGGCTCCACTAGACCTATTTCACATGAAATCGGTCAGTTTCGCCCTGGTTGTCACGGGATTGCTTGTGTCTAAAATTTGAGCCCCAGATAATTTATATCGACGTGTTAAAATGATAAGATTGCATCTCGAAGAAACCAAATGAAAAAGTGCTAGAGAGTTCAGGGCGCTGATGTCCGCAATGCAATTTATATAGGATTTTGAAGCTTTAAAAGTTCACCACGCGAGTTGGCACCTTTTTATTTGGACTTTTTGAGTTGGAACCCTGTAATTTTGAAGTGTCGTTATAGCTATATCTAATAAGCCATTTAGGGTGTGCTGCAAAGGTTTTGTAACACTTGAAACTTCTCTGATCAAAATATAAAATATAAATTCGTGATGATACATCAATGAAGACCAATATACAGCCAAATAGTTAAATAATCAGACCAAAAAGACTAATTTTTCTGAAGATATTTGAATTTTCAACGTGTTCAGTCAAGGAAGATTAATTTTTAACAAAAAAAAATTTTTTTATCGTAAAAGATAAACTGTCAATCCACAAATATGGATTTTTAACAGAACAGTTGAATTTCCTACAAAAAACATAACATTAACAAAATATTTAAATTTTTGACAATATAATCAAAGATATAACAACATACTTGACTTTTTTACCACATAGCTACATTTTCAACCTGTGAAGATAAATTTTCAATCAAGATAATTAATTTTCTACCTAAGGACGAATATTCACCTATAAAAGATAAGTTGTAATCAAAAACGAAATATTTAAACTTTCAGTTGAAACAACTAATTAAAAACAAACGAATTATCAACCACATGAATTTAACGAAGAAGAGCAATTTTCAATGAAATATTAAAATCATTAACCAGACAGAATAATTTTCAATAAATAAATTCATTTTCTACCCAAATAAGTAAATTTTCAACATGAGCCTCGATTTTCAAAGAAGAAAGATGAATTTTTACCAAAACAGTTGAATCTTCAACCAAAATTATAAATTTTCACAAAACAAGACTAATTTTCTACCAAAATAAACAAATTTCATCAAGATACAAGAATTTTTTACGAAATAGTTAAATGTTCATCTTAATAAAAAATTGTTTTCAACCAAAAATGAAATAGTAAAATCTGCGGATGAAAAATTATCATCTTTTAAAGAAATAATAATTTTCAACAAAATAGTTTTCAAATGTTTTCTACAAAATAGTTGACTTTCAAACCAGAAAGAAGAATTCCCATCAAGAAAGTTAATCTTCAATCAAGAAAGATGAATTTTCAACATAATAGTAAAATTTTTAACTAAAAAAGACACGGTTTTAACAGAAAATGGAATTTTTGAATTTTCAGCTTAAAACACTAATATTCTACAAAAAAAAGAATTTTTAACATGTTGTATTTAACTAAAGAAGACGAATTTCTAACAAAATAGTTGAATTTGTAACCATAATGATGAATATTCGCGAAACAAGATTAATTTTCTACCCACATAGTCGAAGTTTTGATGAAATACATTACTTTTTCCGAAGAGTTGAATTTTCAACTTATAAGAAAAAAATTTTCCATAAAAAAAGAAACAGTTACCTTTTCAGATAGAAAAATTAATTTTTCCCTCACAAAAAAACAAAAAAGAATCGCCAAGAAAGTAGTAACATTTTTGAATAAATATTTTAATTTTTAAACAAATTGTTTAATTTTCTGCTATCGTGGTTGAAGTTTAAACTAAAATATTAGTTAAAAAAAGCTTATTTTGGACACAATAATTTAATCTTCTACCAAACTGTTGAAATTGTAAGCCAAAAGGAAAAATTTTCTACAAAATAGTTAACTTCTAAACAAGAAAAAAGAAAGAATTTTTAACAAGAAAGTTCATTTTTAATTTTGAAAGATAAATTTTTAGAAAAAAGGTTGGATTTTAAACTAAAAAGATACATTTTTAACAAAAAATGAAGTTGTTAAATTTTTAATTTTGAAACACCTGTTTTCAGCAACAGAAGAAGAAATTTCTCGCTTGTTAGGTTTAGCTATAGAGAAGATTAAATTTAAGAAAATAGTTCAAGCCTCAACCAAAAAAATGAATTTTTAAGAAACAAGTTAATTTTCTAATTAAATAGACAAATTTTCTACTAAATTGTGCATTTTTAGAAAAATTTAATTTCACCCAAAAAACGAATTTTCAACGAAATAGTTGAAAATTTTTAATAAATATTTTTGTTTTTAGCCAAGTACTTTAAATTTCTATAAACTCAGTCGAATATTTAGGCAAACAATATAAATTGTCAACGAAAAGTTAATTTTCAAACAAATAGTTTAATTTTCTACCAAATTGTTGAATTTCTAAGCCAAAAACACGAATCTTTTACAAAAAAGTTTAATTTTTAACCCGAAAATAGTAATTTGCGACATTAGTGATTTTACGATCGAATAGAAGAATTATCAGCTAAAGATACAAATCTTCAACCGAGAAAAAAAATTTTTGTGAAATAGTACAACTTTAAAGCAATTAGTATTTTTTTAACAAAAAAATAAATGAATTCTTAACAAAAAATGTAATAGGTAATATTGTAACAAAAACTAATGTTTATTTTCAGCAAAAAACAGTTATAGTCAACCAAAAAACACAAATTTTTGACAGAACATTTGAATCCTCAACCAAAATAGATTCATTTTTAATTACGCTCTTGCATTTTTAATTAAAAAGGATCAAATTTCTTTCAAGGAGATTAATTTTTATAAAAATACGAATATTAAGCAAAATATTTAAATATTCAAATAAACATATATAAAAAAAACTATAAACCTTAAAAAAATGAATTTTCAAGAAAAGAGTTTAACATCCAACCAAAGAATTAAATTTTCAGCCAAAAAGTTGATTTTCTAACCAAAAAGTTTAATTTCCTACAAAAAAAAAAAGAAAATACGTTAATTTTCAAACCTTGGCTTTAACTTTTAATCAAATTTAAAAATAGAATAGTTTAATTTTCAGTTAAAAAAATTTAATTTTCAACCCAAAATGGAACAAATTTTCAGCAAAATAGTTAAATTTTGAACAAAAGAGATGTGTCTTCAAACCAAAAAATTAATTTTCAACAAAAATGTTCAACTTTCAAAATTTTCACTTGAAGAGACGTTTTGAACCAAAAACATCAATTTTCAATAAAATTGTTCATTTTTTAATCAAGTAGTTGAATTTTTGATCAAATAAGATAAATTTCAAACAAAAATTATATTGGTAAATTTTTTAATTAAATATTTGATTTTCTAATTGGGTTCTATCAATAATTTCAAATTCAAACGCAAAAACAAGAAAAAGCGGAAGCTTCCTAAAAACAAGGAACAGTGAAAATTTTTTAAAAAAAGGGAGAAGATTTTTTGACGGTCCCTAATCTGTTAAGTTAATCTGCCGTCTGATTTTATTCTTAATTTTTATTAATGTTCTCAAATTTGAAAAAAATGACTAGAGAATTTAATTAAAAGTATTCTCATACCAGTATATCAAATAGTTTTAACTCTTTTTTTATTATTCAACTAACGATTATACAAAATTTCATTTTTAATTTGTATTTAAAAATAGGATTAAGGTCAGGTCACCCAAAATGGCACAAATTGTCGCAAGGGAGAGTGGTAAGTCAAGATACACTAAAAATAGCTTCGCATAATATGTGGATTGTGGACGCCCCTTAACCATGCAAATTTGCCTCACACCTTTACGCTGATAAATTATTTATTTATAAGTGACGGTCCTTTTTTCAAATCGAGAATGTTTTTGTATTTATTTTTCATCAATCACAGTATAGTTCAGTTTGTTGGGTGGTAGAAATCTAAACAAAGAAAAGAGGATCAACGAGATGGGGATGGTGAGATGATTTTTAATTATAAACAAGAAG
>JAUELO010000179.1:47599813-47611318 GCA_032357855.1 Amphibolips quercusostensackenii | reverse complement strand
ATAAGCTGTAACGAAATTATAAATTTTCGCAATCTGAGCTCGATATGGTCTCCAAAATTGTTTCTTTAGTAAAGTTTAAGGTTTATTCTGCAATAAATAAGATTTACTTTTTAGGTGTGCAAGAATTTTTTAATTGTGAATCTGTCTTTTTTTTGCAAATCGAGAACTAAAAAAAAAATCAGTATAGATCTAGAATAATTTTCCTACAATGAATTTTTTATAATTTCTTCATGATTCTAGAAATATTATGTGAAATCATGAAAACTTTCTGAAAAAGTCATTCTAGAAAATCTTTATACGAATATAAGAACAGAAATATAGAATATTAAAAACTTGAAATAATTAATGCAAAAATTAGTCAAAGTACAAGGAAGTAATTTATGCATGTATTTCACGTGGAATTTTAACAATTTTCTAGGATTTTTGAGTATTTTAGAGAATTTTTAGGGATAATAAACGATTTCGTCAGATTTTATAAAAATTTTACGGAATTAAAAATATTTTCAAGATATCAGGAAACTTTAGCGATTATGAAACGATTTCAACGAATTTCGAGTGATTTGAAAATATTTCAAAAATTTCAAGGGATTTCTAGCGATTCCAAAGGTTCTAAGGAATTTTCAATTTACTTCAAAGAATTTCACAAGATCAAAGAATTTTATTGAAACTGCAAGATTTCAAGGTATTTCTGAAATTACAAGGTATTTTAGTGTTTTTCTTGGAGAACTTAAATGTATAAGTTTAATTTAATTTATATTTGAGGAACTTTAAATGATTTCTACCTTTTTAAAGTGAGTTTTTACATTTTACAGAGGTGTCAAAGGATTTTAAGAGACTTCAAAAGATTTGAAGAGATATAGAAAATTTGAAGAGATTTCGAAGAATTTTTTTGGGGTTTTCAAAAATTTCAGGGTATTTCTAATAAACTTTAATAAATGGAAGTAATTAAGTTATATATCAAGAAAATTGCTGGCGATTCCAATAACTTTAAGGGATTCAAAAGACTTTTATGGATTTAAAAGTTTTTTTTCTTTAGAGAACTTGATAAATAAGTATAGTTTATGTACATATTCACGGAACCTTGAGTAATGTATACTGTTTTTAATGTGTTTTCACGTTTTTCAAAAATTTAAAGAAATTTCTCGTGAATTTCTAAAATAATTCGAAAATGATTTAAAAGATTTCTAGGGACTTAAGCTGTATTTCTCGAAAAAACTTAATGGATAATTTTAATTGTATTCTTATATAAGGGATTCCAAATAATTATTCTTCTTTAAATATATTTTTACATTTTCTGAAGATTTTTAGAGATTTTAGGAGATTCTAAAAGCTGCTAAAAGATTTCATGAGGTATGAATATTTTTTTAGGGATTTTAAAGAATTTTACAGGATTTTCAAAGGCTTTAAGAGATTTCTTGAGAACTTTGAAAAATGAATGTAATTTTATTTCATTTCACGGGATTCTTAACGATTCCACATATTTTAAAGGATTTTAAGGTATTTTAGGGAATCTCAGAATATTTACAAGATCTGAGGTACTTTGAGGGATCCTAAAAGATTTTGAGAAGTGTAAAAGAATTCAAGAAATTAAGAAGAATTTTATAGGATTTTAAAATATTGCAACGGCTTTCTAGAGAACTTTAGAAATTAATGAAAGTGAATTGACTTTCAAGGGATTCTTAACGAATCCACAAATTTTAAATGATTCGAAGGTATTTTCAGGAATTTCACAAGATTTAGAGGATTCTATTAAATCTAAAGGGATTAAAAATGATTTGTAAGATTCTATAGGACTCTGAAGTATTTTAAGGATTTAGATGATTTTTAGGGATGTCAACAGATTTAAACAGATTTTAAGAAATTAAAAAAACATTTCTGAATGCATTAAGGGATGTCAAAAAAATACAACATTTTTTCATGGATTTGAATGAAATTTTAAGCAGTTCTAAAAATATGTGGTTTTTCTACTTGTTCCAATAACTCCATTAGTATTTTTGCATTATTTATTCCAACGCTAATTATCCTATAAACGATTTATATATAATGATTTTCTATCAAGAATTCCGTATAATCCATGGAATCTTTTGCAATCTCATGCAATAATTTTCAGTCATATACACTTCCGGTCAGAATCTTGCGATCCTTCTTTTTTATGATTGATTAAGTTTTCTTAATTTTGATTGTCAGAACTAAAAATTTTTCTTTTTAAAGGGTTAAATGCCTTCAAAATTGTGTATGAAATAAGCATAACGTGAAGCCAATTTATTTATTTTTTGAAGTATATATGACGAAAATCCTGTAAATTTCAATTTTTTTTTAATGTTAAGTAATATCCAAAATACTAAAAATCTTTCTATGATTTTAGGCTCATTTCAAAGCTTGCAGTAAAATCTTGAAGTAGTAACAAAGAAGATAGAAAAATTAAAGTATTCTTTGTGGTAAGAAGAATATTTTTTTTAATATATGAGATACATAACCATAAAGTTCCTATAAAACTCCCTTAAAATATATATTTATTGAATTTCTATTCTGATTTTCGTACAGATAAGAATTTTTGAAAATTTTCTGACTAAAAGTCCCGCAAATCTAAGAAGACATTGAAATTTATACTATTTTTGCAATATCTGCTTTGAAAATAGATGAATTGACTTTAACCTGGGCAATCCTTTGCAATTTGAAATCTTGCAATCTCATCTCTAAAGAACTTGAAAGAATGTACGACAGTACTTTTTTACCAAAAGGAAAAAAATTAAAATTTTTATTAGGTACTCTAACCCTGATATTGATAAACGCTTTAGAAATAAAAATTATATCTTAATTCGCCAGAAAATTTTATTTTACCTTCTGGATTTAACTTGCCGATTAATAGAAATATAATTATCATATGCCATTAATGTTATGAAAATTGTCTGTCGATCACGAGATAATCGGCCACCGGGGTACGTCACTTTTGGCCCATGAGAGGTAGCCTCATGCGTCATTTGGTTAAAGCTATGGTGAGTTATCGAAAATGGTAGCGAGCGTTTAGCATTGTAACGAGACGTAATGACAATTGTCTATAACTTGCTGATAGGCGTGACATGAGTGAGTCCAGTACAAATTTCACTCAGTGTGTTTTCGCAATATACGAATTTTGATGCCTCGCTGAATTCTGCGGACTGGTAGATTCGAAATTGTAACGTCAATGTGACGTGTATAGTGAAAAGTTCGTCATATTAGCAATTAATGGACACTCGAAGCACGAATCAATTCAATCTGTTTCAACTATCTGCAACAAACTTTATCACTGTTCTCTTGGTATTGCATAACTCTACTGCAAATAGATTGGCATAAAGGAGTAAGCACTTATTGTGCTTATTGTGCATTGGAATTATTGTACACTTCTTAATTTTTTTTAAAATAGTATTTAAGATTAAAATTTTATTAGGTGAACAGGGTGGCCAATAATATCAGAAGATTTAATGCAAAAAATAGAGAGAGTGCACATAAATGATTCATTTATTCAACGTAATATTTCAAAAAGTGTTAAGGAATTTTAATAAATTGAAGAAATTTCTATAGATTTCAAACTATTTGGTCAGATTTAATTAAAATTTCACGAAGTTTTAAGGCTTTTAAAAAATTTAAGGGTTTTCTAAATATTTCGAGTAATTTTAGAAATATTTATCAGTTTTCAAGTGACCTAAAAAAATATTACCATGGATTTCAAATAATTTTGAAGCAATTCAAGGAAGCTTACAGGATTTTAAATATTTACAAGAACTTACCTGGATCTTAGGGAATACCAAAGAATCTAAAAAAATTTTAAAAATTTTAAAGGATTTCCAAGAATTTTGTAGGGTTTTTAAAGATTTTAAAATATTTCTAGTGAGCTTTGGAAAATAAATAAAATAAAATTTAAAGGGATTTTCAGCGATTTCAAAGTTTTCAAAGATTTTAAGGGATCTTAACATTTTTCAATGCATTTAAAAAGATCAAGGATTTACAAGATTTATGGGCATATAAACTTTCTCTATGTTATCATATTATATCAAGAAATTTTACAGATTCAAGGATTTCGTTATAAAGTCTCAAAGGGTTTTAAGGGATTTTACATATCGCTAGGGATTTGAATCGCTTTTTCTAGAGAACTTTAATGAATACGTTTAATTTAAATTATATTCAAGGGCTTTGAAATGATGTATAGTTTTTTAAATTAACTTTTACATTTTCCAAAGATTTTAAGGAATTCTAAAGAATTCTAAAGGATTTCAAGTGATATACAAAATGTCAAGGGATTTCCAAAAATATTGTAGAATTTCCGAAGGTTTTAAGTAATTTCTGAAAACCTCTAAATAAGAAATTAAATTTTATGGAATTTCAAGGAATTTCAAGAACTTAAATTAATCCCCAAGGATTTTTAAGACTTGTACAGATTTTACTGTTTTTCCTGGAGAACTTTAAAAAATAAGTTTCAATTAAATTACATTTAAGGTCTCTTAAATAATTTATACGTTTTTGAATCAATTTAGTAGTTTCTCGAAAATTTTAAGGGATTTCTAGAGGATTTCTGAAGATTTCAAGGGATATACTCAATTTAAGGTATTTGAAATAATTTTATGTGATTTTCAAAGATTTCAAGAAATTTCTGAAGAACGCTCACAAATAAATTAAATTTCATTGAATTTTTAACAAAATTCATGATTTTTTCAAACAAATAGTCAAATTTTTAACTCAAAAAGATTAAGTTTTCGCTAAAAATGAAACAGTCTAATGTGCTTACAAAGAAAGGAATTTAAAAAAAGTCAAATTTTCAACCAGAAAGATAAATTTTTAACCAGAATGATAGACTTTCCAACTAAACATACAACATTTCAAATATTAAAAATAAATTATTTTCTAACCGAAAAACATCGATTTTTTAACCAAACAGTTGAATTTCCGACTAGAATTATGAAACAAAAAAATTATTTTCAAATAAAGTGGTTAATTTTTTAACCAAGTAAATCCATTTGCACAAAAAAAATTTTTAACGAAAAATGCAATAGTCGATAACGAAGCCAACAAATATTTTAACTTAAACTTAAATACAATTATATTTAACCAAATAGTCGAATTTTTAACAAAATAGTTGAATCCTTAACCAAAGAAGATTAATTTTTTACCAAACAGTTTAATTGTTAAAGAAAAATAAACTTGTAATTTAAAAATGATTAAAACTTAGATCTAATAGATAAAATTGTAAACAAAAAAGGCGAGTCTTTAAAAAATAGTTAAATATACAACAAAAAGTTGATTTAGAAAAAAGCAGTTGAATTTTTTAACGACGAAGGATGAATATTCATAAAACTCATTAAATTTGCAACCAAATACAAAAATTTTCAACTTAAAATATTATCGTTGGGAAGAAGCTACTGCAAAAAAAAAAAGAAATAGATTGTATAATTTTTTAGCAAATCAAATTAAAATCTTACTCTAATTGATCGCTCTTCAGTTAAAAATGGTCTAATTCAATCTTGTGAAATTTGTAATTTTTATTTCGAAATAGTATATAAAAATAAAAATTTATTTGCTGAATTTTCAACACTTAAATTTTTAACCAAAAAGGTGTATTTTAAATAAGAAGTTTAATTCTCAATAACAAAAGACGAATTTTCAACAAAATACTTGACTTCTGACAGATAGTGGAATTTTTGAACAAAAAAGGTTAATTTCAAACCAAACTGAAATATTTAAGTTTTTAGTTTTAAAAAATCAGCTGCAAAGAAAATTCATTTTCAACAAAAAAAAACAAATATTTTTAACGAGATAAATAAGGCAATCAGATAGTTTCATGATCAACTAAAAAGGATCGAATTTCAACCAGAAATGGTATAGTTTAATGATAAATCGTCAGTCAAATGAATGAATCTTTAACAAAGTATCGACTTTTAATAAAATACCTGAACTTACAACGACAAAAAAATAATAATTTTCATCTAAAAAAGATCAAATTTTAACAATTTTTAACAAATTTTAATATTACTTAAAAAGTTAATTTTGATAAAAAGAAAAACGGATTTTCAACCAGACCTAAAGATTTGACTAAAACAATTAGTTTTTAACAAAAAAGTTAATTTTCAACAAAGTATTTTAACTTTCAACCAAGAAGATAAATTTCAAACAAAGTAGTTCAACATACAACCAAGTTAAAGGATATAAATCTGATACGGTACAATTTTTCAACAATTTAAATTCAACTTTTTTCTATCCTAAATGCTTTAGATTAAAAAATGGGTTGCTTTCATGTTGTCGAATTAATTAGTTTTCAGCTTAAAATATAAAGTGCTAAAATTATTAAAATTAATAAACCTCAAAATAGTATTTTCTCCATATTAATATATTTCACGGAATAGTTCCAAATTTCTAAACGTTTAATATTGAGTTAAGAAATTTAAAAATTTTTAAATTGTAATCTAAATAATTTTCAAATGCTACTTATTTTATAACGTTTTTATTTTTACTATTTACTTATTTTATTTTTTATATTTTATTTTATATCGCTCATTCATTATTATTTTATGGAATTATCGATGCAATTAATAAGTCTTAAGGGTGACATTTTTCGTGTAATACAGTTTAAAATTATTTAATCAATTAATAATCGTTTGCTTTTTCGAATCTCTGACACTTTGACGCTTATTATTTACTATTTTCCTATTTCGGAACTTATACCCAGGTTATTTAGACAATAATTATTTTTTGAACTATTTTTTTTATATTTGCGTCATAGATAGTTACTTTTTATAATCTATTTTTTAAAGATAAGAAACTACTGAATAATAAGCGAAACTGTGTTAAATATTCGAAAAAAACTAGAATATCCTTTACCTTTCATATTAAAAGGCGCAAGTGAATGATTGTTAATTGTTTAGATATTCGCGAACTGTCTTTAACAAAAAATTTTGATCTTAAGATTGAGTAACTCCGTTATTATTCTTAAAAAAATTATAAATTCCAATGATAACGTTAAGAAAAATTATTATAATAGAAATTTTTTCAACAATTTTAAAATATGTTATGCAACAAATATTATTTTTGACATTTATTAACTATATCATTTAGCCAAAAAAATAGTAACGTCTCAAGATTGAATAGAACAGAATTTTATGCAAAAAATTATTGTTAAACAATAAAAAATCAATTAAAAAATAATTGTAAAATGGTCACTTATCGAATAAACATAATTCTTGTTGAGAAAAATAAAAAAATACCGACTTTAACATAAAGTTATATAAAACTGTAAAAAATAAATTTTCTTAAAACCGACCTTTAAATTATTTTCTTCAAAATAGGTGGTTATATGTACGACATATCTCGTAAGTTTTATTCTTGTTACGTCACTGATTCACATAAACAAAAACTATTTTGTAAAAATGAAATTTGCATTTTTCTCCAGAAAATCTTCCTTATTTTTTCATCAAATATCGAAAATATGAAAAGAAGATTTCCAGGATGACTCTACCTTTTCCTTTTTTATAATATTTAGGAAAAATTTCCTGCTGATATAAAAAAAAATCATCAAATAAGTTTCATACGGTCTAAACAATTTTTGAGACCGGGGAATTTTTTCTACATATTCTTTTATTTTCTCGTATAAACGATGCAAGCTATCATAAAAGAGTAAGAGGTTTCAACTTTTAATTGAATACTTTTTTTATACCTTTCATTGTTCTCGAAAAAAATCCACTTTCAAGGATTTCAGAAGAACCAACCTCCATTTTGTCATTTTTCAAGTAATCTTCAAGTGATTGTAACAAATCTAAACATAAATTTTTTATTTAACTGTAATGTACGGGTTCTCTTATTTTTACTATTAACTAATATCTCTTTAAGCTAAATTATTCTGACATCAAAATTATGCAAACATTCAAAATTACGGCGATCACAATTTTCAAAAGAATGGTATGTCTCTGCATTTTTCGAAAAAATAACTTGAAACTCATTTAAAAGACTTTTTTATTCAAAGGTGAAGAGTAATGTATAAAACACAAAATGTAGTAAATTTACATAATAACGTCCAATATAATTTTGAAAAAATCCAATTTTTCTGTAATTTTTAAAGAAATTTGCTCAGAATTGGTAAGTAAAGTAATTTGGCCAGTAGGAATAAGCTAGTGCCGTAAAAAATTATAATTCTGAAAAAATCACTGCCAACGAAATGACCAAAAAGATTGCTTTTCACACTTTTTTGTTAAAATTTGCATATTTCGTGACCAGATCAAATTTATAACCAAAAAATAAAGTTGTAAGATGGAATACACACAATTTAAAAAAAAGTCGCGGCTTATGGAATTGTTGAAAAAGACAGCTATTTAGCTAGTTTTGCATTTTTCAGAACTGTTATACAAAAAAAAATATACAATAATACAAAAAGTATTCCAAATAATGTCAGCTGCCAGTTTGTAATTTTACCAAATTTTGTGTTATACGCATCAGTATTTATTTCTCAATAGAAAAAGATCTTTTAACCAAGTTCAAGGTAATTTCCTCAAAAAATCCAAAAATATCCCATTATCTTAAAAATTGTGAACGACACTATTTTAGAGTTTCGCATAATTTTGAATCAATAGAAAAAATCTAAAAAAATTCACGAAACTTCTTTCCGTCATTATCAACGTACATGATTTTTTCCCAAAAAATGTTGTCGCGAAATTCAAATTGTGTGATGAATTCAAATTGTGTGATACAACTCTAGTATTATCTCAGCTTTTTTACCTCACAATATCCACCCAGAGAGGTATTATTGTGCATTTATTTAGGTTTTGAAATTTGGGTTTCTTAGTATAAAAAATTAAAAACGGTAATTTTCACATAAGGGTGGTTCAAATTTATACCTATGAAAATTTGACTTTCGATTTATAGTGATTACCCGCCCCCTTCATCCTTTTAATCTGCTTATTTTAGAGGAAAAATACTGTACCGTTTTTTATATTAACCTGCGCCCCCGGGCTTTGAAAATTAACATGACGTTTTAAATGGAAAAAGCTCGATTTTAAAAAAAATGTAAAGAGGAAGTACTTTTTATAAACTTTTCGTGAATTAAAGTATAGTCACCTCTCGAAAAGTATTCAGGATATACTTCCAAATTAATAAATTTTTATTTCTACATCCCAGATTACCTATTACTGTACCCAGAAAATTTCCGAAAAAAATGCAAACTAGCAGTTTTCTATCAAATTCCTACTGAAGACGGTATTTTTTAAAATTGTTACAACATAAGTTATTTTTTATCGATGATTGACGAGTTTCCAAATAAATTTTTATTAATTTAAAATTATTTAAACAATTTTCGTTAGTTAAAACAACTTTTTTCTCTGTAAAATGAGAAAAGTTTTCTGTTTTCTGCAATTATTAACACAAATAACAAATGTGAAAAATAATTTTTCATGCTTAAGAAATTTTTCAATTATTTAAACAACTAATAATCATTCACTTGCGCCTGTACATTGGTCAGGTAGAGTAAAATCTAGATTTTTTGAATTACTTTGTATAATTTATTTCGAAAGATGATAATTGTTAACAAATTACAAAGGGAAAAATTGTTTAAACAAACAACAATTGTTCAAACAAATAGATATTATTTTTAAAATACCTAAGGTTTCGTAAATCATTAATTAAAAATAATTCCTGTTTGAAAAATTGCAAAAAATACCATCTTTAGCATGAATTTTATAGAAAAATGCTATTTTGCGTTTTTTGGGGCATTTTCCGGGCACAATAAAACTGGATTTGGGATTCAAAAACCAAAATTTATTGAATGCAAATTATTTTATGAACGCTATTTAAAAAGTGAATATACTTTAATCCACAAAAAGTATATAAGAAGTACTTCTATTTTTTATTTTTTTGAAAATCGAGCTTTTTCCATTTAAAACCCTATGTTGATTTTAAAAGCCTGGGTGCACAGTTTAGCATCACCAAAAATCAAAAGTGAAATTTTTATAGGTATAAATTTGGACCGCCCGAATGTAAAAATCAATGTTTTTAATTTTTCACATCAAGATCACCCCCCCCCCCACGTTGAGAAGGACTGCAAGAAGTTATGTGCATTTTTTCAGATTTTTTCTAATGATAGAAACAAAAAAAAATAAGAAAAACGAAAATGGACGCTACCCGCCCTAACTCATCCAATATGGCAGATAACGGTTTGAAATTTTCAGGAAATTTTTTTTAATTGTATGCTTTTAAATGGCTGACATGACATTAGGTTCCCTTTTGGGGTCCTTTTTGGCGTACTTGCCCGGCTATACCCTTTGACTCATTTGGAAGCTTTCGCTCAAATTTACCCATATAAATTACATGGGAAATCTCAACCCCCCTAAAAGACCTATGAATATTAGCCAATATGGCTAAAAACTGTATGGCATCTTTCTTTCATGTAACCTCAAAAAATTAGTTGTTGGAAGCCCAACATTTTGTAAAAAATTATTTACCCTACGTAATACGGACCACCCTAAAATACCCAAGTACAAACATCCTATCAGTATTGTATTTCAGTTATTAAATTATTGGCCTTCATAACAACATTTTGAAACAGTTTTCTGAAATAAATGACTTCATCAAAATTTGGACATTATAATTTTAAAAAGTGGTTTTAAAATATGTAAAACACATTTGAATGCTCTATTTCTTTCAGCATTATTGCCGATAGAGACTATGCAAAACACCCAGCTTCTTATCAACGACCCTTGTATAATAAAATATATCAAATAGATATTGGTCAATGGTGCTGCAATTTTTTTTATAGTAAATGGTATTTGATAAACTATTACATATGTTAAATTGAACAAGAAAGAGTGAGGATTAAGGTCAGGGGTCTGAAAGAGACCAAAGCGTTTTGTAAAAAAATTCTCTCAATTTTTGAGAATTTGAAGGTTATCTTTAAATAATTGTAAGAAAGTCACAAAAAAATGCAATTAAACTATGAAATACGGGTATCCTAATTGTAACTAAAGAATGAAATATCCAAATACTATATCATTTAGATACAAGCCTAGACTTTTCTTGAAAGTTTACCTAGCTTGCAACATTTTTTTTTTTTTGATAGTGAATGGTCTTCGATAAAGCCATACCTACATTAAATTAAACAAGGCAGTGTAAGAATTGAGATCAGCGGTTTGAAAGAGAACAATGCCTTTTGACTAATCATTCTGAAAAAAGTTTCTGTCCATTTTTTATAATTTGCAGGCTATATTTGAAAGATTGTAACAAATCCTTAAAAATGTGATCAAACTGCAAAATACAGGTGCCTCTATTTTTACCATAGAATCATATATCCAAATACCACATCTCTTTGACACCGACCTAAACTTTCCATAAAATTTTGCCAAACTTCAAATGGAATTGATTATGTGTAAATTATGACTTCTTTTAAGCATCATTGTCGACAGTGCCTATACAAGATTCTTATCCTTGTAGCAACATTCCCTGTACGATGAAATAAATATTAAGGCAAATAAATTAAACTATTATGGTCAACGGTGT
>JAUELO010000179.1:47558063-47570793 GCA_032357855.1 Amphibolips quercusostensackenii | reverse complement strand
ATATGGGAAGAATATAAGTACAAATTCTTTTAAATAAAATTACTGAATAAGTGCCATACTAAACTTAATATGACGCGCTTAGGATTCTAAGTCTAAATGCATTGCATTTTTAACAAAAAAGTTGAATTTACAACTAAAAAAGATTAATTTCTACCAAAAGGGATAAATTTTGGAGTTAAAATTTGAGTTTTAAAGCTAAGAAGTTGAATTTATTAAAAAACAGTTGACTTTTAAACCTGAAAATATGAATTTTTAAACATAAACGATGATTTTTTAACTAAATAGTCTAATTTTCAACAAATAAAAAAATTAATTTAAGACAAAACAGTTGCACTTACAACCAAATTTTATAACTTACAAAAAAAAGAAGAATTTTTCATAAAATAGTTAAATTTTGAATCTACAGAGATGAATTTTGAACCAAACGGTTGAATTTTAAAACAAAAAAAATTAAAATTCAACAACAAACTTTAAGATTTGTAAACAAATAGTTGGAATATTAACTCAAAAAGACATTTTTTTTAGAAGACGGTATAATTTTGAACTAAAAAATATGAATTTTCAACATACTAATTTTATAGTCAAAAAAAAGATAAATTTCCAGCCAGAAGTGACAAATTTTTTCTCCAAAAAGATGAATATTTAAATAAATAGTTGAGTTTAAAAAATAATTAACTTTAAACCAAATCGTAGAATTTTTAATCTTTAAAGATGAATTTTCAACTAACAAGTTGATTCATTAAAAAAAGTAATTATAAACCAAACAGTTGCATTTTCACAAATAGTAAAACTTTCGAGCGAAAGGGATGAATTTTCAACAAAGTAGTTAAATTTTTATTCAAATAGTTTAATTTCCAATCTGAAAAGATGAACATTTGATTAATTGGTTAGGAAAAAATTTGAATCGACACAATTTGTATTTTAAATTAAATAGTAGGATTCGCAGGCCAGAAAGACGAATTTCTTAGATGACAGTGAAATATTTAATCTAAAAGGAAGAGCTTTTTATCCAAAAAGGCAAATGTTTAATAAAACAGTCAAGTTTTCGACAGAAAAAAATAATTTGCAACAAAAAATACAAGACTGGATATTTAAAACGAAAATGTTATTATTTTAAATAAAAAACAGTTGAATTCAACAAAATAAAAAAATGTAAATCCACGGAGAAGAAAGATTTTTCACTCTACGGAGAAATAAAATTTCAACCAAATTGTTGAATTTTTAACTCATAGAGGTAAATCATGGTAAACAATGTAGAAACTTTGACCCATAAATACAAATTTTTACACAAGGGGACTTATTCTCAGCTCAAAAATATGCATTTTTACCCAAAAAATAATAATCTAGTTCAAAATACATAAACTTCAAGCCAAATAGTTGAATTTTAAGCTAAAAATGCTCAATTTTCAACAAAGAATGGAATGATTAAATTTTTAATAAAAAAATTAATTGTCTACTGAGAAAGAAGGTATTTACAACAAAATAGTTAAATTCCTAGCTAATAAAATAAATGTTTAACGAAGTAGTTCAACTTTGATCTAAGCAGTTAAATTTTCAACCAAAAAAGATACATTCTCAAAGAAAAATGTAATAGTGAAATTTTAACTACAAAGAATCATTTTTTCAAAAGAAATAAAATAGTTGGATTTTCAGTTAAAACAATTGATTTAACAAAAACTAGTTTCCAACTAAATGATTAAATCTTATACAAATTAAATGAACATTTAAAAAAAGTAGTTCCACTTTCAAGCGAGAAGTTGAATATTCTACCAACAAACATAAATTTCTAATGGAAAATTATATGGTTAAATTTTAAGTAAAATTTATTCATTTTCAACCAAAAATGCAATACTTCAATTTCTATTTGAAAAATTAATTTTTTACAACACAAAAGCAACTTTTCAAAAAAATAGTGAAGTTAAACCATTAAAATGAATTTTTAATAGCTAGCTTAACTTTTAACCAAGTAGTTGAATTGTCAACCAAAAAAGCAACAGTGTAATTTTCAGCTAAAAACGATCAATTTTCAGCCAAAAATGGATAATGTAAATCATTTGAAAATAAAATTTATTTTAAACTAAAAAAACTTATTTTAAACAGAATAGTTAACTCTACAACTGAATAGTAGAATTTTCACTAACAAACGATAAATTCTGGATCAAAAATATAGTTGAAGACTTTCTAATTACAAAGAGTTAACTTTTAATGAAAAATATTTACATTTTCTTACAAAGCTTTTTTAATTTAGTTCTTATTCAAGCAAAAAAACAAGAAAACAAGAAAAAGCGGCAATTTTTTAAAAAACGGCGGAAAACAGAAGTTCTCTAAAAAACGAGTTAAAAGGGTAATACGAAAAAGAGTGTGAAGTCTGCACTTAGATACTTTACTCGGAATATAAAGTCACTAATTTTCATTTTTTTAGGAATTTCAAACAATTGTTATTCGCATTTATATTTTTTATATGTGATGTCTCATGCTGCGTTACCCCCCCCCCTCCCGATGTCAGAAATCTTCGAAAAACCTTTGCCCCCCGCCCCCGGCAATGGGTTGAGGTTTTTAAATGACCCCTCAGGTAGTCTATAATATAAATAGAAAGTAATTAATTAATATTATTGTCATGTAAATTAATCGTAGGAGTAAAATTCATCAATAACTTAGAAGCAGTCTAGTCGATTTAAAAAAAAAGACATTGTTTGTCCTGTCGACAGAGCAATTAGGACATTATTACGGATTATCTTTCTCGCACCCCTGTTCTTCACGATCAAAAAGGTCGGGAAGATATTTTCCCCTTCCCTTTTCTTCGTAATACCCACGCTTAAATCCTGTTTTAATTATAGCTGGAGTGCCAGAAGTAGTGAGTGCCTGTATGAGAGGTGCAGAATTTATATGCTTCTAAGTCAATACAGGCCTCAGGCGAACGAACTTGGACTTCGTTACACTCAAATTTCACTATAATGGGTCAGTTAGTGAGATTTTGATAAGTCATACAAACTCTCAAAAGTACTTCCATTAGATAATACATAGCAAGAAATGGAATTTCTGAACTGAGAAGTATAAAGATATATAGGGTAATATAGGTATACTTTGTATATTTTTTGTGATACTTAAATCCATGTTATTCAATATTTATTTGTTAAATTTCGCCTCAAAATGCGCTTGACTGATTTATAATACTTACAAAAATAATAATTGTATGATTTGTTTTACTGACGATCATTTCAAGTAGAAACTGCAGTTACAGCCAGAGCAACATAATTACTTAAAGTACTTACTAAATTAGTGGTACATTAGGTTGATAAATAAATTGTCAATTAGCTATACCTTTTCATTTAATTTTTATAATCATAAGAACTTCAAGTAGAAAAATTACTATTAGTCAGACATCCATCTTATATTATAGTTCTTAATTTTTACCTCTAGTAGTAAAAATATAGTTAGGAAGTTTAAGTGGAAAAGGTCATTTCTACGTACACCTCATTGGCAGTATACCATTGCTGCTAGTAAGTAGAGAAACCCTTTATACCCAGGCAAACGTGGTATTTTAATTATTCTTGTACCTTTGATGTACGAGTATTTAAGCAAAAGTAGAATAGGTATTTACAGTTAGACACCTTTTTAAGGCAAAAGATCAAGATGTCAGTGAAGAAGCTCCTTACATATAATATCTAGAAGATGAAACTATTTTTAAAAATCTGTCAGCTTCGCGGGCACATTCTCGTCGCGCGCTTCGCGCTCGGCTCTTGTCCGGGTTCACACATCGTGCTCGGCTTAGATAGATATAAGGAGTTTACTTGCAAATATTATAAAATTATCAAAACCTCTACGATCAAAGTAGTTGTTAAATTAGTTTTTATTATAGATTAAAAAATAACTTTATTTACTAACGGCTCTGTCGGCCTTAATTATATCTAAAAATATTCTCAAAATTATGTATACACTCTCTGTTATATACACTTGCTTTTGCGCGCTTCACGGGATAATGCTTGCTTTGCGAGCTTTATCGCTGTTACATGCTCTTGGTTTAATTACTTTAGTTTTATATGAAGAGGAGAACTAACTTACTTAAGGCTCTATTGACCTTAAGAAACACAATCTCATCCAGACACTCGCGCTTTGCGCTCAATATTTGATTTGAAAACTATTTAAGCCTCGCGGCCCACTCTTGGTTCTGTAAACCGTATAATAGAAACAAAAAGTTTGATAAATGTACCGCTTAATTTGGTCGTCGCGCTTCGCGATCCCAAATACATTGATCATGCGCTTTGCGTTCCGTGTTATATGCTCTTTACATACAAATTACTAAATTTGTATTTGATTTTAAATTTAATTTTCGAGCCAAAAAGATTAATTTCTGATAAAGTTTTCTAATATATAAAACAAATATTTCAAATGTTAAAGGCCTTTCAACCTTGAACTTAAATTTTTTAAAACAGTAAATGAATTTGCAAACAAAAATATTAACTTTATATGATGAAATATTAATTTTTAAAAAATAGTTGAAGTTTAAACTAAACAAGGTAAATTATTAACCAAACATGGATTAATTACATTTTCAGTTAAAAAAATTAATATTCACTACAAAAATTTTTTATAAAATAGTTCAATGAAAAAAAGAGGATTTTCAACAAAAAATTATGAATCATGAACCAAAAAGTTTAATTACTAATAAAGTAGTTTCACTTTCCACTAAGTAGTTGAAGTTCCATGAAAAAGAAAAATTCTTTGTAGAAATATAATAGTTGATATTTCAACCAAAAAATATTTTTATTTTAATCTAAAAACAGCTGAATTCCGCCATAAAGATCTTTTTTTAATGCACACTTTTTGTTGATTTATTTTTTTCGTACTTTGCGTCTTTCTTCCAAAAGTTTAATTTTTTTATTGTTAATGTTCTTTTTCACTATTAGAACAAAAACTACGCATTCTATCAAAAAATAATCAACAACAAATTTTTAGCTCTTTTTTGGTCAAACAAATTTTGGCTATTTATTTTTTGTATCTTGTGTCGTTTGCGTAAAAATTTAATTTTTTTCTTTTCAATGCAGTTTTTAACTAATAAAACAAAAACTACGCGTCCTATTAAAAAGTGATATGTAACAAATTTTTTTTATATCTTTCTTGAGTGCGAAATTTTGTTAATTTATCCTTTTTTGCATCTTGTGTAGTTTTACCACAAAATGGAATTTTTTTTTATGATTTTTGCTTAATCAAAATCTGAATTTTTGATTTTACAAAGCGGTTCAAAAAGTTGTTGCGATAATTTTTTAAAATGTTTGAAAAGCAACGTTTTTCTTTACCTGATTTTTTTTTATTTCGTGCGTTGCTTTGATTTAAATTTTCTTTTTCCTTTGTTTTTGGTAAATTTTGCAAATGCTGTAACTTTGATACTTTGATTTTTATCAAATAAAATTATTAAAATAAATTGTTCGTTTTTTTGCGTACCAAAAGACTAAAAATCTACAGACATATAGGAGGTCTCATAATGTGTACATTTGACAAAAACCGGGGGGGAGTCAAATTTTACACAAATCTAATACCTTCTCTGATGAGAATGCAAAAATTTTTTTATTTTTATATGCTCAAAGTAATGAGTAAAAGTGCCACTTCAAGATTTCAAATATTTGTATGTAGACTTAATTTTTTATTGTTTGTTGAAAACACAGATAAAAAAATGTTAAGTTACCATTTTTTAAGCTTAAAGTTATTTTTAATTTTATAAACAAATTTAATGAGCAAATGCATTCCTTACCTATGTCGCGCTCTAAAGACTTCGTTCCTCCAACGAAAATGATTAAAAATTTGTTTAAGAGAAGCGAAATATACGATTTGGTAATTTTTAATAACAATTGTTAATTTCTTAAATAATTTTGATGAACAAATGTAATTTTCTTCAATTTTCAACAAGCAGATTTCGTTTTTGAACAGAATAAATTTTAAATTACCTAGGAAAGTCCTTTTTTTACGTTAATTTACCAAAGAAAAATAATTTTTCATTTTGTACACATTGTTATAAACAAATTAACAGCTTGACTCTATCAACAAAGTATGTTTTTTACGAAATCAAGTGCCAGTTACTCAGAAAGGACGTTACTTATCAGGAGACTTTGTCAGGCGATGATATTTCTTATTTATTTTTTTAAATTTTATGAAGAAACACAGATTTTTCTTAATTTTCAACCAGTAGATTTCTTTTTTCAACTGAATTATCCCTTATAACTAGATTTAAATTTTTCCCACATGATACTTTATTCAAAAATAACAATTTTTTAATTTATCAACAAATATACAACTTGACTACATTTTAACAAATGGATGTAGTTTTTTACTGAATAAATTTTTTTCTATTTTGCAAATATTGAAACACGAGCCATTTTTACGCAAATGTCCCTAAAAAAAAGAAAAATTTGTATTTGAAACTTAAAAACATGTACGTGTTTCCTTAGTTTATTAAAGAGAACATGAAAAATTGAAAAAAAGCTTTCTTTGCAATTTTACGTAAAAAATGTTATTATTTTTTGTGCATGCTATTTTATTAAACTAAAAGAACGCACATGTATTTTTAAGTTTTACACCAATATTTTTATATATTTTTTACGGATCCTGCGTAAATGGATTTTAACGGATTTTGTGTAAAAATGGTTCTCGTTTCAGGATCCGTGAAAAAATAAAGCAAAATTTTTGTTTAAAATTGAAAAAATATGTACTTTTTTCCTTAGGTCATTCCTTTACACCCAAAAAATATTTTAAATTTTCCAATCAATTTGCCTAATGATAAGAAATTTAAAAAAATTTGTTTGTAATGACACGAAGAAACTTTAAATGATTTTACAAATGAATGTAATATTTTTTAGATTTTTCTTCTGATCGTACTCACTTTGTTTAAAAAAAGATTGCAAAAAAACTTCGCAGGATTATATTATAAAATAAATACTCTATACCCAGCAAAGAAAATTTAATTCCGAAAATTGTAAAATGTCTAAAATAGACTCTAAACATTTATTCAAATACTTCTATAGACGACTAAATAAAAAAATGTAAAAACATATATCTTATTCTGAATATTTTTTCTTAATAACTTAGCCAACATTGATTTCAAAAATTCATGTACATAGCAGATTGTCTGCATGACAGATATTTTCGGTGAGATTTCATCATTATATATTGAGTTTCTCCGCAATAAGAAACTAGTTCAGGAATTCACAAATGCAACATGTTACGAATTTCTCAATACGGAATTAATGCATGCATTAGAGAAATTTCATTCTTGCATTTTGATAAAAAGGGGTTGAAATAATGTAGTAATTATTTTGATGATTTTGGTTCATTTAGCGTATTCTAGCCTGCATTGCTCGGCCCGGTATTCAGCGAAGAACGAAGCTTCTGTATTCCGCGGCAGACAAGCACGTATGTATATAATTTGATTTCGGCCTAAAACGTCAATAACCATGTCAAACCATTACCCGTGCGAGGCCCCAGGTTGGATGGATGGATGGTTGGTTGGTTGGTTGCTGGCTGACTCGACGGATGGACGAACGCTCGCGCGCGCGACTTTAACCGAGTTAGCAAACAACTCATTTAACGAAATTAGGGTACCCAGCGTCGCTTAAAATCGGAGAAATAAAATTACCTTTCCTGGCAGAAGGGTGACGAATGCACTTGCCTGGCGGGGGCGGAGATTGCTCTTTCGGCATAGACTCTATCAATTTAAAAAAAAGGCAAATAAAGTATTAAACAGTAGAGGTTTCATGTCAATTATTGTATTCCCGTTTTGTAATTTCATGTTTTATTAAATTAGTAAGAAAAAAAATTAGGAAGAATTGGACGAATTCTATAAACAGATAATATCTTGTATCATTCTGAAATGAAGTTTTAACTAGTTTTCAGCTTTTTAGAACCCCCTCTCCCGCTTCCGAAAATAACGTAGCCTTTAGCTCAACACTGATGACAGGGGAAATAGGGTAACTATTCACGAAACTAGGGGAATTAGTTCGTTTAAATTGAATTAAATTAATAAAGCTACCATATATTAAGTTCGATATAAATTACTTCAAATTCCTAAAATTTCAAGTCAAAATATATTGAATTTACAAGATAATAGTTTAATTTTAAATGAAAAAAGATTTCCAACACAAAAAAAAATTTTCAACACAAAAAAATTTTTAAACCAAAAAAAGTATGTTTAACCAGACAGTTGCACAACCAACCAAATATTTGAACTTTGCAGCAAAGCGGATAAACTTCCTACTAAGTACCACGAAAAAATTCTTGCAAGTTAAACATATGAGTATTTAAATAGAATAGCTGAGTTTTTAACCAAATAACTTAAGTTCAGACCTACAATGCTAAATTTACAACCAAAAAGATTAATTTTCTGTCAAAAAAAGAATTTTCAACAAAGTACGTAAAACTTTGACCAAATAAAATGACCAAATAAATGAATTTAATTAATTTAATTTTCATCCAAATTATTTTTTACTAAATAAAATTATTTTCATATTAAAAAGATGAGTTTTCAACGAACAATTGATTTTTTTAATTTATAGATACAAAAAATTAAATTTCAAGAAAAAAGAGGAGTTTAAAAAAAATAGTTACATTTTAACTAAAGAAGTGAATCTTAAGAGAGAAAAAAATTTAACATAGTAGAACGACTTTCAACTAATAATATTGATTTCCAACCAAATTATTAAATTTCAAAACGAAAATATATGTTTTTCCAGAAAACAAGAATTTTCAACAAAATACTTGAATCTTGAACAAAATTATTAATTTTATAAGCCAAAAAGACGAATTATCTTCCAAAAACATGAAATTTAAACACGAAAATATGAATTTTTATCCAAAAAAAATAATTTACAACCAAAAAGTTGAACACTTGACTGAAATAATGAATCTTTTTATTAAAAATATATTATTTTTAATTCAAAAATAGCAAAATTTAACAAAAAAATATTTTCTTTTTTGCAAAATAGTTGAATACTTAACAAAAACAGGACTAATTTCTAGCAAAATCGTTAAATTTTTAATCGAGAAGGATGAATTTTCTACCAGAAAGATCACTTTTCTATCAAAAATACGAATTTTGAACAAAACTTTTCAATTTGAAACTAAAAAGATGAAATTTCAACCAAAAATAAAATTTTTTAATGAAAAATTAATTTTTGAAAAAAAATTAACTTTTAACAAACTAGTTAACTCTTTAATAAAATAAGTGAATCTTAAGAAAAAATCTAGCAAATTTGTTGAATTTTCAAAAAAAAAAAGATAAACTTTCAACCAAATATAGTAAAATTTTTAGTCAAAGAGATGAATTTCCCACCAAGAAAATTAATATTTGACAAAAAAGTTGAATTTTTAACAAAATGCATAAATTTTTAACAAAATTTTTGATTTTATAAAACAAAAAGTCTACTTATTTACCAAACAGTTAAATTTGTATCTTAGGATATAAACTTTTATCAAAAAAATTAATTCACAACCAAAACAAGACTAATCTTAACCAAATAGTTAAATTTTAAACCGAAAGAGACAAATTCACTACTAAGATAAATTTTCTGTCAAAAATACGAATTTTCAAGCAAACTTCTGAATTCTCAACTAAAAGAGATACATTTTCAGGCGAAATATTAAAATTTTTAATTAAAAAAGATACATTTTAAACCGAAAATGGAATAGTTGAATTTGCAGCCTACAAAATTAATTTTGAATAAAAAAATGAAACAAATTTTTAACAAATTATTTAAATTTTTAACAAGAAATAGATTTTTGTTAATTCATGTTTTTTGGCCCTCTTTTGTATACTGATCAATTTTTGGGCTTTTATCTGCTTTAAATCTCAAGGTTATAATAATAATAATAATAAAATAGCTTAATGTATTTCTTTATCAATTAAAAAAAATTGCTTATTATCATGTATCTTTTTGCTTATTAAAGTTTTGGTAGTTTTTAAGACAATATTTTATTGTGAAAAAAATTATAAACTGTTTGAATAATGGTTTTTTAAAACTCTACCAGTCTTTCGCAGAACATTGACATATAAATATTTGAAATACACGTATGTTTCCTTTGCATGTATCCCAGCGGATTGACTGGATAATCAAAAGTAAGAAATATATACTTTCAAACACTTCAAGAAATAAATTTTATTCTACTTTTTTCAATTATCTATGTTTTTAGGCATATAAATATTGTTGGAACAGTCTAAGAATTATTCAGCAAGTAATAACACTTTTCACGTTTATTGTAAAACTCATTTCGAGACTCTATTTACGATTCTGTTTCTCAACTTCTATAAAAAATTAATTGTCTAAAAAATTTACTTTATTATTACAATTAAACATTAGTTAAAAAATTAGTGTAAATTGAAAAAGTAAACTGCTGTGCAAAAGTTTTCGACGACCTTTTTTCATGAATGATTCAGTTCTATTTATTTTATTCATGTCAGAGCTAAAAAATTTTATCTCAGATGAGTTGAATGCACTCAAAACTCTGCGTAAAATGAGCCCAGGATGAAGCAAACTTGTCTATTTTTTGGTACTTATTGCAAAAATAGTGTAAATCTCAATATTTTCTTAAAATTTAAATAACTTACATAATAATTAATATTTTTTTATTGTTTTTGGTCTCATATTAAAGCTATTTTTCTACAGTATTATAACAACTTATGAAAATAGAACAACTTCAAGTTTTTGCGCTGTAATAAGGAATTTTTTTGATTTACGCTCGTGAGCTGCTGCGATACTGTGGAAAAATAGCTTAAGTCCTCGCGCTGTCATAGGAAATTTTTCAGCTTTACGCTCATAAGCTGTTGCGATACTGTAAAAAAATATCTTTAAAATGAGCGAAAGAAATTTAAAAAATATTAATTATCATGAAAGTTATAAGAAGTTTGAGAAAACATTCAAATTTACACTATTTTTGCAAATATTGACTAAAAAAATTCATGATCATTTGTGCACAGAATATTTGTTTAAAGTAATGATTAACCTCAATATCACGTTAAACAGCTAATTAGTACTTATGTGTTTTTAAGACCCACATAAAGGGTCTTAAAATTTCATAATAATTAATATTTTGGCGAATTCTCATTCTTTGAAGCATTCTGAATTGAATCGTGTATCATAAGTTACGCTAGTACAAAACTTTTGCGTTTAAATCACCCATAAAGAAGTTTCCTTTTTACAGGCTAACTCAATAGGAAAATTCATAATCTTTGCTTACAAATTATAAGGATTAGGAAAAATATATCAATAATTTTTTTTTATTCTCTAACGATATATGCAGACTTTATTTAAAGAAAGCATTTTTCACATAAAGGAACATAAGAACTGTCAAAAACTAGATTTTATAACCTCATAGTTTTAAACATATTTAGAGTTATTACAGAGGTTTATAAAATTGGCTGACCGAAGTGATAAGAAAAGGGGGGTGTGAACAAAAATATTCAATTTTGTTCAAAATATAAATAAGGGCCACCATATTAGTGAACATATTTTTGATGTTTTAAAAACTTGTTTGTTTCTATGCGCAAAACAAAGTCCGATTTCAAAGGCTTGTAATTTAATGAGATAAAAGTTTTTGATACAGGGACAGGTGAAATAGATGTAATTTTTTTTCTTTGAATTAATGCTGGCAAAGATTTTAATTTCAAACTTGCTAATTTTTATCATGTACCGAACATGACAAACTTATGGGTACACGTATGGAATTGATGTGAAATTTTGGGGATCACTGATGGTAAAAATTTAAATTTTAAACTTAATAATTTTTTTATGTGTTAACTATGACAAACATATAGGTACACATAAGGATTGGGCAAAATTTTTGTGAAATCAGTGAATGCATTTCATGAATAAATAACTAATTCCATAGATGCCTGTAGAATAAACATTTTTAAATATAATCCTTAAGTTCTTATATAATGGGTATATGATGAAAATTGATGAGATTCAAATTGAAATGTTTGTCAGCATTGATTAAAAAAATTTCACATTATGTGTACTCCTTATGTGTACTCATAAGTTTGACATGTTGGATACATAGTAAAAATCAATGAGTTTCAAACTAAAGTTTTCACCAGCCTTGATTCAATTTTGTTTCATCTCATTTATTGCAAACTCATCTTAAACTTTAGCTATATTCGCTGACTTGATTAATGTGAAAACTGAAGGAAAACTCAAATGCTGTCAATTTTCATATTGCTTGAAACAAAACAATTGTTGCTCAATTTTTTTTGTAAGTTTCTATGCAGTTTTTTTTTAAATGAAAGTTTATTTTTTCCGTGCAGAAGAAAAAAAAATCCAAAATGCTTTGCGTCCAATCTTCATTTTCAGTTATTTTTCTGTGTAAATTATAAAGTCTACTCGCCTCTAATCTCCTGTTATTTTTAATGATGTAATTCAGTAATTTTAATTAATTCAAAATATAAGATAAACGGAAATGAACTCTTTGTGAAGAATCATCTATATACTCCCTTGCGTTGTGTTGTAATGGAAGATGTTTGGAGAAACTGTAATTATAATTTTCTATAGATTCAATAAAACGCTAAATTTAGCATTGACGTCAAAGTGACGTAAAATGGCTATTTGATTAGCTAACAGTAAATGAGCCCAACTTTGGAGTAGTGTTAGTCGAATTTAAATCGCGAAGGAAATGTCGGCTCGGCGTCGCGACGTCAAACGTCGCTGGGCGAGACAATGTGTACCGCGGTTTCCGTTTCAGATAGGATTGT
>JAUELO010000179.1:47503086-47513590 GCA_032357855.1 Amphibolips quercusostensackenii | reverse complement strand
TATATATATATATATATATATATATGAAGACAATTTTATTAAAAACGAGTTGAGGCTGTATAATTTCTAATTCATAGTGTTGAAATACGAATACTTTTATTCGAAATTAAAGTGTCTTCGAATTAAATAATTTTAGATTAAAATAAAAAAAGCAAATTTCAAGATTTTAGGAATTATATATTTTAAGGTTAAAATTTTGTAAATTAGAGTATTTAAACTTCGAAAAAATTGGAATTCTACCATTTTTGATTAAAAGCGTTGTAAATAAAATAATTTATATTTCAAAGGTTTTGAATTTGAGTAATTTTTAATTCGAAGCCATTAAAATTTGACTTTTCAAAATTTAAGACGATGGTAAATGTTTCAAAGTCAAAGCTCCTGAAATGCTAGAATTTTCAATTTTGACCATCATTTTCACGTTAAAAATGAAAAAATTTTTAATTATAAACCTTTAAAATTGAATTATTTAGAAAAGTATTTGAAATAAAAAGTAATTTTATATAGAAAACATAAAAAATGACAAAATTTCTACTACATAAAGATGACAATTAACCGAATCGAAACTTTATTTAAAACTGAAAAAATGGTTAGTTAACAAGATATGTGTTATTCAAACTTTTTCATACTCAAATTCATTAAAATTTAAATTATGTGAAAAAATTTAAATCGTTCAAAAATTCATATCCTCGGAATTCTCCAATGAAAAACTTTTAAATTTCAAATTAAAAGCCAAGCAAAAAACATAAAATAATATTTTTGTGTATGATTCCATTTAAATATTTTAATAATAAAAAATATAAAAGGATTTAATTTTCAATGCGTTAAATGCTTGCTTTTGAAAAATTATTGGCTTAATTTTTTGTCGTTTCGAATTTATTCCTGAGGCATTTAATTCAAAATTGTAAATTGAAAATTATGTAGAATAGAAATTGTGCAAACATTAAGTCTTTCAATTTTATATTCTACGGTTTCAAAAAATACGGTATCGAAAAATTGAAAAAAAAAAAATTTTGCATATTTAAAATCGGAACCAAACACTTTTAAATCTATAAATCTGAAATTATTAAATTTAAAACTGACTAAAATTGAACCCGAACAATTAAAAATATTATTATCTAAAACTTTTAAATTTTAAATTTAATATCAAGGCTCTCAATACAAAATTTTTTAATTCCAAAGACTTAACAGTGAATTTCTTCTGATATTTTTATTATTTACATTTAAAACCAGAGCATTGTGAAATTAATAATTTAAAACCTTTAGCACTGAATAATTTTATAGAAATATTTTTGAATTCAACTTTTTAAAGAAAAAAAAACTTCAATTTCAAGGCCTCAAAAATTTAACTGTTTCAGTGTTGTAAGTCCTGAACAATAATTTTATATATGAAATTACTTTAACTTTGAAGATAATAAATAAATTTTTAATGAGTATCATAACATGTTGTTTCAAAAAAATTAATGCGATTTTCACCGTTTACAGATCTAAATTGATTGAATATTATAAACTTTTAATGTTGAATCATTGTGAAAACTTTGAAAATTTGATGCTTTCTAATTAAGGGTCTAAATTTCAAGGTCCAAAAATTAAAATTTTTAAAAATATAGACCTTTTTTTATTTAAGGCTTTTTTCAATGCACATTTTTAATAATTAAATTTAAAAAAGGAAAATTAATTTTTCCCCTAATTTATTTATTTTTCAAAACATAAATCGTCATAACTCAGCTAAGTATTATAAAGTTTATTATATAGTGAGGGACAAATTCTTTAGTAGGAGTTTTTTCAACATTGAACTTCCCTCGGTACTTTTTGTCGGCGAAACTAAAAAAATATGGTTATCGACTGATCTCGATTTGCAATTAATTATTATTCAACAATAGCTAGTTGAAATTTTTGCCTTATTTCAAAAAAATTAATAAGTATACTGCGTGCGTAATATCAAATGGTTTAAAAAAAATTTGGCTGAGCTATAACGATTAATGTTTCAAAAAATAATTGAATTTGAAAAAAATGTTTCCCATTTTTTATTTTATTATCAAAAATAATTATCAACAAAAAACTTAAAAAATTATTTCGTCTTATTATTTTCTATTAATTTTTGAACATTTAAATTTGGATATCACGAAATGCTTGGACTTTTCGTGTTTTCAACAAAGTCCGAATTAATTTTAAATTATGCATCGCAATTTTTTTAATGCAATAATTTATTTTAATAAATATCTACAAAGTCAGTAAATGAATTCAAAGATTGTTATTATTTGTATTAGGAAAAGATATTTTAAAAGAGAAAATAATTGAATTTCTCTTCCTACCTATAATCCGCAGCATAAAATAAAAAGAATTCTTGGAACAATTTTTTCTCATTCCAGCTGCCCTTATTTTTTTCTATTTTATTACACAATCAAGGCTCTCCCCTCTTCGTGCTGTTGATTATTGAACCATGTAAGAAGCAGTTCATCGCTTCTTCTAATCTCGAAGCAGGTTCTATCAGCTAACTTTAAACAGCAATATATATGTGTTCCTTCCTGGTGTCGTAATTACGTTCGCTACGGGGGTAATCATTCCCTGTTTCTGTTCGAATACATGCCAACACATTCACAAATTCGAGTATAACAAGAGCTCGATGAAACGTGAAGGAAAACGAGAAGATTGCAGAACTGACATGCGAGAAAAGAAAATTAGAAGGGAAAATTCTAAAGAGTAATTTTTATAAACTCAAAGAGCTTCTTTGATTTGTGCCCCTTAAGTCTGGGATAGACAGTAATCACAAACAACCTTTAACTACTTTTCCCTTTGTAAATTTCACAATTTTTTGAAATTTATTTTTAAGAAAGCGAATAAATATTTGTATAAATACCGCGGGCTCTATTTATGTAAAAATAATAGGTCAATGAGTGTAATTTTGCGTGGTAAAAATTAATTGCAAAAGTAGTTAGTGAAATAAGGTATATAAAATAATTTTCAAATTCATTTATTCCCTTTGTCCCCATAAAAGCTTCTATGATTCTGTTTACTCATTGCAAACAGTGTTTGAAAAGTTTCTTGAAGAAAAGAACTTATTACAGCTACAACTGCAAATTTTCAAATTGGAAAAAAATAAATGAATGCTGTCATTTTTATTGTTCACAATTAGAGAATTTTTTATCGAAAATCTTTAAAACTGTAGAACTTTGAATAGTAAGCCTTTAAAATATTAGAGTTTTTAATTTAAAAAATTTACGACTAAAAATTCTATAATTTTTATGATTTGCATTTAAAACTTCTTAAATTTGGAATATTTAAAAAAAAACTTGACTTTGGATCATCAAATCCACTTAAATTTAGGAAGTTTTATTTATCAAACTTTAAAATTAAAATTTAATTAATTAACTACTTAAATTAAGAAATTCCAATGCATAAAACTTTAAAATTAGAGAATTTTTATTTTCAACTCTTCAAAATAGTAGAGCTTTGAATTTTAAATCTTTAGAATTAAAAAGTTTTTAATTTTTTAAATTTATAATTAAAAATAATGTAAATTTTAAGTTTAACAAATAAAAATTCTGCAACTTCGATAGTTAGCATATTTAAAATTTTTTTATTATACATCTCTGAAATTTAGGAGTTTTTATTGTAACTCATGAAAATAGTAGTACTGTGAATTGTTAAGCTTTCAAATTAAAAAGTTCTTAATTTTGACAACTTATATTATAAAAATACACAAATATGATTTTTTTTTAGAGAAAAATTCTCTAAATTTGATGATTTACATTCGAAATTTTATCAATTTAAAAGATTTAAAATAAAAAGCTTGACTTTTGATCTTTAGAAACATCAAAATTTAGGAATTTTATTTATTGAAATTTTTACTTCAAGATTTTTTTATTTAGAAAATTTACGATCACAAGTTATGCAAATTTCAAGTTTTACAATTAAAGAAGGTAAAAGTTTGATGCTCTACATTCAAAATTTTTTAAATGTGCAAGATTTATTATTGAAAAATTAACTTTTGATCTTTAAAATAATAAAAATATAAAAATATTCATTTAAAATTTTTTAAATTAAATAGTTCTCAATTATAAATCATCAAAATTTGACTTTTAGATTATAGATATTAAAAATTTTAGGATCTTGCATTGAAAATATTGTTTATAGAACTATTCAAAAAATATTTTCAAAATTCTATGATTTTAAACTATAAAAATTCAAAACCAAATAATTTGTCGAATTTTCAATTGCAAACATCTTCAAAATGGAATCAAAATTCCAAATCGAAGATATAAGTAAAAGTCAGAATTGCAGAATCTCTTTTAAGAACACCTTTTTACGCTTATGTAGCAATTTTTAAATTTATTTTTATCTGGAATTATTAATTGTGTTCTACAGTATTTTAAATTAAATAATATATTTTAATTTAATAATAAAGCAATTAAAATGAGAAACGTGTAATAAGCGCGCACAGCGCGTTATTTTTACACGTCAGAAATAATATTTTTATTCTATTTTCATCTCTTTGCTCTCTATATTTCTTTTTTTTTTCTTTTTTTTTCTTCTCTCGTTATCGATTTCTCATAATTGGACTTCTTGGAATTAGTGACACTTTTAAAAGTTGATGAGATTGGGATCAAAAGAATGTTGAAAGAAAGCGCTATATGAAACTTTTCCATTGAAAAACTGATACGTTTTATAATTATATCATGACAGCGTAGAGTTCTAATTAAAGATTAAGATACTTTGCCTTGGGAACTTGGATTAAAAGAGAGATCCACTTGCAAGGAAACCACAGCCGTTTTAATAAAGCCGTCATTTATACAATTTTCGAGTGAAAGTTATTCTCCAAATGCTATAAAGAACAAAAGTGCATCTGGAAGTAATTGTAATTTAGATATTTGATAGCGCACGAAACTCGTTCCCCCTTTTCAATAAAACCTCTTAATGGCGCAATTCCTTCTTGCTTTATTGTACCATAAAGCATATTTGATAAACTATAGATAATAATATTTTCTGAGAATTAGACGCGTATATATATTGTTTATTGGAATAAAGAAAAAATTATATAGACATTTTATTTTTGATAATTAAAGTCAATTAAAAATCTCACTTATCTGTAGAGTAATTATGCCTGACAAAACTAAGGCCTGTACTACTTGGCTATAACATATTCATATTTTTGCAGCTACTATAAGGGGTCGTTTATAAATTATGTTACTTTAATTGGGCTATTTTCATTCCCCCGTTCTTCCATGTTGCTGACTGTATTTTTGTAACAATACAATATTATTATTAGTGATAATAAAAAAATTTAAAAATAATTTAAAAAAAAATTGTAGCCAAAAATTCTCTTCAAACATGGGAAATAGTTTGATTTTTTAGAAAAATAGAGGAATAATAGGAAAATACATTCCTTCAAAAAAATGTAATGTAAAGTTTATTTTCAGTAAAGACAGATAAATTTCGCGCCATAAAAGATGACTTTCCTATTGTAAAAGGTGAATTTTCAAACAAAACAGATTATAGTTCAAACAAACACAGTTAAATTTTTAAGCTAAAAAGAGCAATTTTTTAGAAGATATTTTAATTTTCAACCTGACAGGATGAATTTTAAATAAAAAAGATTATTTATAGCAACGGAAGATGACTTTTTTGAAAATAAAAGATAATTTGTCTATCAAAAGACTACCGAAGAAGCAATAGGTAAATTTTTAATAAAAAAAGATAGTTTCAGAACTTAATTTTGAAAGACGTCTGTTAAACATTTGAATCCAACTCTGAAAAAAAGAATTTGTCACAAAATAGTTGAATCCTTAACCAAATAGATGAATTTTCTACCAAATAGTTGAATTTTCACTTATAAATGATGAATTTCCAACCAAACCTAAAAGAGTTAAATTTTTAGACAAAAGAATTAATTCTAAAGAAAAGAATCTAATTTGTATCAATATTATTTGAAACAAAAAAAAAGGAATTATTAAAAAAATAGTTAAATCCTCAACCAAAAAGATAAAATTTCACTAAATAATATTTTTCTAAGTAAAAAGACGAATTTTCACAAAAATACAAGATTTTCCTACCAAAAGGCTGGATTTTACACTTATAAGGAATCATTACCCAACCAAAAATAATTTTTTTCAATATTTACATAAAAAATTATTTCTGCAACAATAACAAGATTACGAGTTTTTAGAAAAAAAAGTAAAATTTTCAACCAAAGTAGTGAATTTATTACCAAGATGTTTAATATTCTATTAAAGCAGTCAAATTTTCAACGAAGTACACGGATTTTCAACTAAATAAATTAAATTTCCAACAAGATAGGTGAATTTTTAACCAGAAAAGATCCATTTTCAATTACAAATATTAATTTTCAAGCAAAAATGGAATGGTTACATTTTTAGTTAAAAGAATTAATTCTTAACTAAAAAACATTCTTTTGACAAAGTTAAATTTTAGTCAATAAGATGAATTAAAAAAACAGTATAAAATTTAATCAAATAGTTGTATTTTAAGTAAACAGGATGACTTTTCAACAAAATATTCACATTTTTAACAAAATTATTAAATTTTCATTCAAATAGTAGAATTATACCAAACACGATAAATTTTCAACTAAACATGTAGTAATTTACTTTTTACCATACAATTTAGCAGAAGTTCAAGCAGGAAAACGAGAAAAAGGGTAAGTTTCTTGTAAACAGCAGAAAAAAAAATGTTATTTCAAGAATGGTTAAAACAGAAAAATATAGGGTAGCCTGTGATTTCTGAAATATAAAAGTGATTTTCAAACTTATTAAATGATTATTCAACTCCACGGGCTCAAAAAATTTTGAAAATCTAAAAGCATAAATTAAGAACAGCCATAAAAAAAACATTTAAACATCCCTTGTTATAGATTTTATTTTTTAATATTTTCACGGCGTGAATTTCAGTTTATTTGAAAATGAAAATTGAGAATAAATGTGACATTCGTTCCTTTGCGAGGCAGTATCAATTCCAATTTGCGCGACAATATTTGGCTTGGCTTGTTAAAATGAGAGAACTCAAAGGTGCCTATTATCTTTTACAACATCGTATTGTTATGTGGAAACGGACTGACAAGGTAAAAACGAAAACCAGAGATAGAGTACTCTACCCAGTTTTCACAAACGTTGAATATAAAGATAATAATAATGATTTAAAGAGCTACGTATTTTATCTGCTATTTTTAGAGAATAAAGAGCAATTGCTCCCGTACCCTAGAGATAGATACTTTTGCGTCGCTTTTTCATTTTAAACATTTTGGTAAAGGTAAAAAAGTGCACAACTTTTTATAAAGCAGTGCTTGATATTTTAGATAAGTGAACTCTTTCAATTTCTTTTTATTTTTTCCATTCAACCCTTTCAAATTTTTTTTACTGATATTCTTTTGACGTAAAAGCAGTAAATCGACCTAGAAATGTAGATGTATCTGAATATATTACTGAGATTATCCTATTTAATAAAATTAATAAAACAAAATTCTGTTTGTTCTTTTGAATTTTCTGGAATCGCAATCTCCAAATGAGAAATTCCACTTTTTAAAACTTATTTCTAAAAGAGAAAATTCAAATTGTTAATAATTTTGAAATAATGAAAGCAACCATTCTGTTTCTGTTTTTTTTTTTGACTGAATACTATAAAAATAACAATAGGATCAATACTTTTCTGTACCATCATTATAGTAAATTAAAATTTATGAATAAATAATTTTATTTCAGAATTAAATTTATTTCTCATTGATTATTAACATTATTGATAAAAGAGAAAATTTTAATTGTATTTTTTGCTATTTGTATAAATATTGTACCGACAATAATATATTTTGAAAAATTTTACATAATTTTGGAATTATTTTAAAAGATTAATTTCATGGGTATTGGGACCAGAATCAAACCTCAAAACTTAATTGTATCATTTTATTTCATAAATAATAGAATTACCTTTTTTTAAATAAATAGCACCTACCACTGTTTTAAATAAAATCTGTATTTGGAGCAAAAAATTGGCTAATTTTAACAGCTTTTGCGTAAAACGTTTTTTTTTGCAACCCAGACATAAAAAACGTTTTACAGAAAAAAATTCAAATTAATCAATTCTTCACATTAAATGTAGATTTCATACAAAACAGAAATAGGCCCTGATTATCTAATCAAAAATTTTATTCTAGCGTTATTTGAAAAAAATAAGGCAATTCAATTTTCAAGTTGATTCATGGCTTTAGCGCCATGAGGCTTTGAAAGTTTCAAAATTTGTAAAAAAATAAATCTGGAGGATATTAATATAATTTTTTTAATTTTTACAAAATTAAAAAAAAAACAGAAAAACTTAAAATTATTTTTAAATACATCAAGAACTTTTAGAAGTTTTAGAAAAATTCATTCTACCAAAGCATTCTACTAATTTCTTTAAAAGGATTGAACATTAACAATTCATGACTTATTTTTGCGGAATAAACATTCCATACAACTTTACTTATTCTAATTTGAAAAAGTAAATAATCTTTAAATATAATAATTTGTTTAAAACACGTTTAAACGATTAACCATCAATTAATTAAATTCAACCGTTTTTCAAAAATCAATAAGAAGCGATTGTAAAAAGAAATTCAATTGGAAAAAAACATTGTTAAGATTTTTTTTTCGTAAGTCCTGAAATTTATTCATAACAATGTTTTTTATTTAAAATAATATTATTAGTAAGAATACATCGTTATGAAAAACTACTACTAATTCTTTGGACTTTTCACGTATCTGGCCTCGTTTGCCGTGAAATTGAAATGTTCGATTTTTGCATATAATTTTTTATGAATAATTGAAAAAACGTGTTCTATTGTGTAATTGTAGAGGCAACTTTTTATAGCTTTTTAAAAACACTTATTCCGCCTTGAGATTTTTTCCGTATTTTGCTTTATTAGGTTAAAAATACGAATTGATTGGTTTTCCATGGAATTTCTGTCGGATAAAACGGAAATTCCGAGTCTTATTAAAAAATATTTTTAAAAAAGTGTTGGTGTTTTAAAAAACCCGCAATTCCCTTAGACCTTCTGTTACGTATTTTGCGTGGTTATGCCCAAGATTAGAGTTTCCGATTTTTGCTTAGGATTTTTAATGGATAACACCAGAAACTTTGGTTAAGAAAGACTGATGAACAAATTCATTCTTCATTGTGCAACCCAAAAAAAAGTTTGGAAAGGCCTATTTGGTCCGTTTATTTTTTCAGAGTTAGTTTACTTTTAGTCGGATGGAAGAATGTTTGTACAGGAAAAACCATCGCAAAAACTTGTTTTTGGTTTCAGGGGGTCTCGAATTGTGAAAATCTATTGAAAAACTTAGTTGTGAAATTTCAGACGAATCTGAAACTTTCTTTGTCATGAATTATGAGAATTCAAAGAACAAATATAAAACTTTAATTTTAACACACATTTATTTTTATAAATAGTGCTCAACTGCAAGTTTATGAATATGAAAATAAACGTCGATATTTGACACGAAGGGGATCAAAATGACATTTGCAGGCGAACTATATGTGCGCGAATAACATGGCTTCGTTATGGTCGTTTCATTGACTACTCGCTCGGGAAATGAATGTTCTGCGACAGATTCGTAATCACCGAATGATTCAATCTCCTTTAAACTACCTATGTGTAGAAAATCTTCCAACTAAGTATATATATATATTTTTTTTTTAAACCTAAGCATTTACTTTAGGTTCAAGAAGAAATTTCGCGAAAATGTTTAGTTTGAAAAGAAATGAAAATCATATTTGTATAATCCAATCAGTAGAGTTTCCTTTTAAAAAATATATTTTAACAAAAGCGAAATTTGAAATATAATGGTACTATTTTTAAAAAGAGCAAAAGGATAATATTTGAGAAAATTTTTATTTGTGTCAAGAAAAAACCTTTTGATACAAGAAGAAATTTCCCTGAGTGGCAATAAGTCAATTTTGCAAGGACGCTGAAAGAAAATACGCAATCAATATTTTTTTTTGTAATTTTTTTATTATAATAATTACTAATTTTCTATTCATAACTATAAATTCTAGATTTATAAAAATTAGAGCTTTCTGTTTTCTATTTTTGAATCTGTTTTAATTTTTCATCTACCTTTTCCACAGCGAGAAATTGATTACGAAGTAAACCTTTTCTGATTTTTTATTTTTACACGAGTACTCTGGTTTTCGCTTGTGTTACAAAATATAGCTTTCAGTCACCGGTAAAAACGCAAAAAAGACAGAAGCGAAGGTAGCGCAAATTGAGCTTACAATCCAATCAGACACCCCCTCTTGACTTGTAGGATGAGAAGAGCGAGGGAGAGTAAAGGAAAAATGGAGAAGTAGAAAACTGGGAGAAAGAAAACGGATGCGAAGAAGATGAAAAAAAGAAGAAAAAGGAGAGGAAAAGGAAGAGAAAAGGCTCTGAGAAAGAGGGACGGAAAAAAAATTTTGTGAAAGGGGTAGGGGGTTGCTCAGAAGTCGAAGGTCAAGTAAAATTTCAGAGAATGATGAAGAG
>JAUELO010000179.1:47484715-47496347 GCA_032357855.1 Amphibolips quercusostensackenii | reverse complement strand
CGCGCTCCGCAGGCTAATGCTCGCTTTTCAAGCTTTATCGATGTTACATGCTTTTGGTTTAATCACTTTAGTTTAAAATGAAGAGGAGAACTAATGTACTTAAGGTTCTATCTACCTTAAGGAACATATTCTCATCCGGACACTCGCGCTCGAAATTTGATTTAAAAATCATTAAAACCTCGCGCCACACACTCAGTACTGTGGACCGTATAATAGAAACCAAAAAGTTGGAAAAAAGTGCCGCTTACGGCACGCGATTTGGTCGTCGCGATTCGCGCTCCGAAATACATTGATAGTGCGCCTTGCGTCATATACAAATTACTAAATTTGCATTTCATTTCAAATTCAATTTTCTACCCAAAAATATTAAATTTATACCAAAAAAGTTTAATTTTCAACAGAATAGAGGAATTTTTAAATAAATAATTGAGGTTTAAACTGAAGAAGGTAAGTTTTCTTTAAACCAAACATGAAATAATTAAATTTTAAGTTAACAAAATTAATTTTTACAAAAAAGAATTCAAACAAAATAGTTCAATTTGAAAAAGGAGGATATTAAACCAAAATGATAAATCATCAAGCAAAAAGATTAATTTCCAACAAAGTAGCTTCATTTCTAACTAAGTAAGTTGAAGTTCCAACCAAAAGAGATAAATTTTCAAATAAAATATAATAGTTGATATTTCAATCAAAAAAAATTTTAATTTTAATCTGAAAATAGCTGAATTCCACCAAAAAAGACAAATTTTCAACAAAGTAGTTCGATCCTCAATTAAAAAAAGAAATTACGCGTCCTATCAAAAAGTGATCGCTAAGAAATTTGTGGATCTTCTTGAAACGCTCACTTTTTGTTGATTAATTTTTTTTATACTTTGCGTCATTTTTTTTTAAATTTCATTTTTTTTATTGTTAATGTAATTTTTTACGATTAGGACAAAAACTACCATTCTATCCAAAAATAATTAACCACAAATTTGTTGCTCTTTTTCGTGAAAACAAATTTTGTCTATTTATTTTTTTATCTTGTGTCGTTTGTATGAAAATTCAATTCTTCTCTTTTTGAAGCAGTTTTTTACGAAGAAAACAAAAACTACGCGTCCTATCAAAAAGTGATCTTTAACAAATTTGTAGATTTTTTTTGAATACACAATTTTTGTCAAATCATCTTTTGTTGTATCTTGCATAGTTAAACCGTGAAATGGAATTTTTGATTTTCATTATTTTTTTGCAGTTAAAATTGAAATTTTCGATTTTTCAAGTAAATTCAAAAAGTTGTTGTAATAATCTTGTAGGGATTTCAAAATGCAACGTTTTTGTTTTCTTTACATTTTAACATATCGGGCGCTGTTTGGCTCAAAATGTTTATTTTCATTTGTTATTTAAAATGTTGTGAATGATATAACTCCGGTATTTTTTTTTGTCAAAAAAAGTCAGAAGGATAAATTGTTCGCCTTTTTGAGTACTATGTACTAATAACCGTACGTAAAATTTTTAAATCTTAAAAAAAGTGGTCCTAAAACTTTTGAAAATGCTCTAACTTTTTGAGATTTTATCCAAAATGGCTGGCTAACGAACCTGACCTTTATTTTTGGACACTTTAAGAGTATACCAAAGCCCAATACAGTACGTAAATTCTTTCGAAAGTTATTGTGCTAACAATCTGAAAATCAACAGACCAACTAAACTCAATTCTTTCGAAAGTTTTTGTAATACAGACAAAGAATCAATCTACAGACACATGGAAGGTCTTAAGACGTAGACATCTGACAAAAACAGGGGGAAGGGTCAACTTTTACACAAATCTAATATTTTCTCTGATGAGAATGTAAAAACAATTTTGTTATACATTTTATTGCAACTTGTGTCGTTTTTCCATTAATTTAATTTGTTCATTTTTAATGTTATTTTTTACGATTTGAACAAAAAAAACGCATCCGAACGTGAAGTGGTTCTAAAAAAATTTGTGGATATATAATTTAGGCGAAAAATTTTATTAGTTAAAATGTTATTTTAGCTTGTGTCGTTTTTCCGAAAAATTAATTTATTTCATTTTGTATGTATTCTTATAACAAAAATTTATTATAAATTTGCAAATCTTTTTTTAATGCACAATTTTTGTTAATTCATCTGTTTTCGTACCTTGCATAGTTTTTCCAAAAATTTGATTTTTTATTGTCAGTGTTATTTTCAGGAATAAAACAAAAACTACGCCCACTATCAAAACATGATAAATAACAAATTGAAGCTCTTTCTTAGATGAGCAAATTTTTTTATTAATTTTTTTGTAGCTTGTGCTGTTTGTTTAAAAATTTAATTTTTCTATTTCTAAGGGCATGCTCTGCGCTGATGACGCGACCAAGCCAGGCCTTACTTCTAAATTTTTGTTATCCACATTTGAAAAATAAATTTAAAAGAAATGGGAAATAATTTGGGAAATGGTCAATAAATGTAAATAAATAGTGCCTGGCTAGGCACAGAATTAGCGAAGACAAATTTTTTTTTATAAACCAATAATATAATGTCGAGCATGATAGACCGATGTTCTGCCGATGCAATCGTCTTAAAATCAGTTCTATTTAACACTAAGACCGTCGGTCGGTAAAGAAAACAAGTTTGGCAACTTGGAATCTTCCAGTACCGAATGAAGGCAACTCGAGGCCCTGAGGCTTAACTTTGCTTGGCGCCTCTCGACGTAGTATTTTTCCAAAAAACTTTTTTCGTAATTATCAACATTTTGATATATACAAACGTTCCTTAGTGCTTTCCATATAACTTTCTAAATTTTGAACACGATATCTCAATTCGTGTGGACGTAGTGAGGACAAAAAAAAAATAAAAATAATTCTACACATTTATTTTTTGCTAGTATAATTTTTTTTTTTTAATTAGTACTCCAACTAAGAATACAAACGCAATTTATTGCCTTATTTTCTGTATCCCAATGTATAAAAGCGATATATCATTGCGTATGGCTATGGTGAGCACCAAAAAAATTTCATGACCCAAATTAGTGACGTGATCTCGACTTTATCAACGTAGGAAGTTTCTTTTTTTCTCCGCTAGAAATGGCTAAAAATGCTGCAAAGATAATGACAGGTTACGTGTGTGCAGATACTTATTTGTTTATTTGCAACGAATGTGCAAATTTTATTGTTTGTAGTGATTTTTCAGAATGATTATACGATTCAATGCAAAATGGGTGTCAGTCCTCAACATACGTGAATCAAAAAATGTGAAAGGCATCAAGCCAAACATTACCTGCAATTCTGCAAAGTGCTACAACTCGATTGGTAATTTCCTATTTTATCAATTTATAAATAAACTTCCTTCAAAATTATAAACATATTGATGTATAAAAACGTTTTTTAGTGCTTTTTATTTAATCTCTCCAATTCTAAACACGATGTCTCAATCCGTGTGGACGTAGTGAACACCGAAAAAATGAAAATAATTTTACACATTTATTTTTTACTCGTGAAATTTTTTTCAAAATTATTACTCAAACTAAATATATAAACGCAATTTATTGTCTTATTTCCTATTTTCCAAACTTTGAGAGCCATATATCATTGCGTTTGCATATGCTGAACACCAAAAAAATTTTATAATCGAGGACTGATTTGGTGACGTGATCACCGTAAAACTATTTACTTTTCTTATATCGTGCGTTGTTTATCTTAAAATCCGCATTTTCGTTCGTATTTTTGCATTTTGTGAATGCTATTACTCTCGTAATTTGCTTTACATCAAAAAAAGTCATCAAACAAATTGTCCGTCTTTTTTAATAATATAAATAGACGTATGTAGAATTTTGAAATCTTGAAAAATGTGGTCTTGAACATTTTTTAAATGCTCTAGCTTTTTAAATTTTATCCAAAATGGCTGAATAATTAACTGGACCTTCGGTTTAGGACACTTAAAGTGTATACTACAGGCTAATACAGTCTGTCCATTCTTTCGAAAGTTTTCATGTAACATACTGAAAATCTACAGCTACACAGGCACACAGGCAGACGCAGAGAGGGACAGACAATTTCGCGAAAACTTGTTTTTCGAGTTCGGCAGGTCTCAAAAGGTGGACATTTGACTAAAATAAAAAAAGGTCCAGGACCTTCGATTTAAACCATTTGTCAAAAACATCGGACTCATAGAAAGGTTTCCATCATAATCACCTAAGAAAATAAACTTCCCCATTTTTCTTATTTTTAACCACTATTAATGAAAAAAACAATCAAATGAAAACGCAAATTATATTTTTGTATTCACATCTATATGGCAAGACCTTTCATTTGATTCATTTCCGAAAAAAAGGACTGATAGGAAAGCTGCCAGCATACAGTGATCTAAAAACGAAATTTCTTCCTCTTTCTTATTTTTTAATTTCTAAAAACAAAAAAATATCAATACATTATGAAAAGTTTTTCTTTAATGCACATCTACATGCCAATACCTCAAATTTGAGCCGTCTTCGAAGACAATGGACCTAAAAAAAGATTACAGCATAGTGGTAAAAAAACAAAATTTCGGCATTTTTAATATTCTTAAACCACTTACAACAAAAGAACGAGACTATCACATAGATAATTTAATTTTTAATCTACATGGACCTGCCAGACACTTTAATTTGAGCCATCTGCGAAGACGATCGATCTCAATGAAGAGATTTCAGCATAGCGGTATAAAAATGAATTTTCTCTATTTTTTCTTGAATTTGTACCATCCTCGACCACTGATAACAAAAAATGACACTTGAACATAGCAAATTTGATTTTTAATCTACATCGACAAACTAAACGCTTCAATATGATAAACCTTTCGAAGAGAAAATATTCCAGAACAGTAGTATAAAAGTGTAATTCTCTTATTTTTCTCATTTTTCCTTCAATTTAAACTATCCTCGATAAAAATCAAATTAATAGGAAAGCTTTCATCATAGTCATGCAAGAAACAAAATTTCCTTATTTTTCTTAAATCTTTGTTTAAAAAACATCATCATGAAATGACCAATTTTATTCTCTATTGAACATGCACATGCCAAGACCTTCAATCTGAGTCATTTGCAAACATAGTAATGCAAGAAATTGAATTGACTTATTTTTTTATCCTTGATGTTTAAAAAAAATCAGCATAACATAGCAAATTTTATTCTTTATCACACATCCACATGCCAAGAACTTCAAGCACAGCCATCTTCAAAAGAAATCAGACTAATAGAAAAGCTTCCAGCACAGTCGTCTAAGAAACTGAATTGCTTTAGTTTTCTGATTTCTCAATCTTTGATAACAAAGAAAATAACATTAGCATAACATATATAATTTTATTTTGCATTGTTTATTAATATATCAAGACCTTCAATCTCACCTATCTTTAAAAAAATAAGATGATTTTTCGGCTATGCCAAACCCTGTGAAAAAAAGAACGCTTGGTATTGACATATAAGCATATGTGAAATATATGCTAGTAAGCTTTTTCTCATTCCTCTGGCCTAGACATTCCGAAATAATTTCAAATTTATAATTAAACATTTGATATTTTTTTTATTTTTTAATTAATTATTAAAGACTCAAAAGTCTTACAACTTTCGAGTAAATAAATGTAACGTTAATGTAATTGCACCTAATTGTTTAGTTTTTGGAAACATAGCTGGTTTAGCATCACATCCGGAAACACATACTTTGAGGCTGGACGTTTAAGTAAGGACTAGCTAAGCCTGGTCCTGGTCTGTAATTATGACGGAACTAAGCCCGGATCCCGGATCGGTGATCCTTGGTGCTAGGCGCAGTCCAGATACCTTCGCTTGGCCAAAACCAATTTGGAATTAATTCGACGGACGCCGGAGTTAACGTGGCGTTCTCTGGTATGGAAACCACGCACGTAATCTTTTGGAGATTACAGAGAAAAATCCTCAAGGATCGTGATCTCGTTTCAGTTTAAAGTTCTATGAAATATCTTTACAATCAAACTTTTGCCTGTCGTCACCATTAAAATCAATATTCACCATAAAAAGAAAAAAATCAAAATCTAGGAAAATATGGCATGAATAATACGGAAACGTGATACAAAAAAATTATAAAAGTAATTGCAAGGTACCTTTTCATAAAGGCCTTACACATAAATTTTGTATAACAAGGTTATTGGCTCAAAAAGTAAGAAATAAAATGAATACGCATACTGACGCAAGGATTTTTTTCACAAGCTCATTTTTTAATTTTTTTAGAAGCATGCATGCTGAATAGTATAATGACTGACATCTTTTTAACTTAAAGTGAATTGTTTTTTTTTTTAATTGAAAATTTTTTTTTTATATCTGAAATTTTATTTTTAATTACCCCCAAAAGTTGAAAAATCATATCCCTTAAGCATGGACAAAAATTTTCTCCACATTTTCTCAAAATATAATAATATTTTTTGATTAAACTGGTTTTGTATAAATTTAGCAAGTCAATAGGTAAGAAGGAAATTCTTACATTTATTCAGTATAAAAAAGTGGTAGGACGATATGTCTTGAAAATCTCGCAATCAATGTTGTTAAAAACCTGATTGGCTTGTCATTATTTAAGTTGTTGATTATATTAAATTAGAAATTTCAAAAATAAAAATTACAAATGTTCTTTTTCAAAAATGAAAGATCGTAGAAAACGTTATGCGAATTGAGAAACATATGTGCTTTTTAAATAATCTCGGGTGGATAAATTAAAACTTTCAAACTATCTAATAAATTATTGTGAATATTAGACATGTTTTATATTAGTCCCTGTTGCTTTAAATTAATATTTTTTAGAAGAGTTTTTATATGAAATCTCAAAGTTTTAAAAAAGACTATATATTTTTAAAAATGTATGTTATTCTAAGAGTTTTCACTGAAAATGAGCATTTTGAAATACAAACTATCATTAAGATTAACAATTTACCACAATTTTAACTTATTTTAGCGTCTAACACTTAACACCGATATTTTAAATTAGAAATTATTAGATTTTAATGATTGGGCATTTTTCAACTAATTAATTTTTTGGTTTTGTAATCGTTTTTTACGGCTTAGCGTTTTTTAGACGACAACCATTAGATTTTAAAGGATGCTAATTCTTAAGCATATGTTACGTCAGCGTTTAAAAAATGGTATTAAAACGAAAATTATAATATTCGTGCAAAGGTGATTTACAAACCTTAATATTTTCAGGTTATGTAAGTAGCGTTTTACACAAAAAATTGGCACTTCAAAACGAAAACCATTACTTTTTGAAAAAGATTTGCAAAATTGTTTCAAGTTATATAGACATCTTTCACAGAAAATAGGTTATTTAAAAATAAACTCTAAGATTTCAAAGAAGAGTTACAACTCTAAACAATTCTTTTATGTTAAAGTTTTTCTTCAAAAATTTGGTGTTTTTACTTTAAGAAATTCTACTTTAAAGAAGATTTACAATTTTGAAACAATTTGAGGTTATGATAAAACTATTCACCATAAATCAGTAATTTTAAACAAAAATTAATACATTTGATAAATCGTCAGATTTTTGTGATTATAAGTAAGAGTCATTGAATTTACAATTTACGTATCATTTTTGGTTTTGTTAGCATTTTATACCGGAGATCGCTATAGATTTTAAAGAATATCAAAAATTAAAAAAAAAAAGATTTACAATCTGAAACAACTTTTTCTTATTTTTTGTCAGTGGTTTTCGTCTTTAATTGATACTAGTAATAATTTGTCATTATATTTCAAAGAATATGTATAAAATTTAAAAAATATTCGAATATCTTAATATTTTTCGTCATAAATTGGTATTTTTTGTCAAAAGTTATCAATTTTCATCAATTATCAAAAACATTGTTCTTACTTATTTTTCATTATGTTACATGATAGATACTATGAAATACAAAAATTGTGTATTAACAGTAATTTTAAATTTCAATTTTTAAATATCTTTAATAAGAGAACAAACAATAATCGACGCATATGCGCGCGTGTGTAATTTCTATTACATTGAAAATTTTATTTTTTATTAACGCGAAAAATTGAGAAATCGTGAATCTTGATCTAAAAAAGAAATTTATCCACATTTTCATAAAACGTAATAATATTTTTTAGTCAAACCTTTTAGTGTTCATTTTAGTAATAAATTATCTCAAAAGTACTTTCTCATTTTTTTAAACCAAGAATTCAATTTTTGGGAACGTTTTTGGCATCTTCTGTAAAATTGTAAAAATGTCGGTTAGGCCCTTATAGCCTGCAATTTAATATCATGTTATTTAATTTTTTTAAAACGTTTATCATCATATTTTGATGAAAAATTAGGTCTTTTTGTAGTTATTAATCTTAGTGTACAAGATTATATTTAAAATAAAATGCCCGGTTTTTGTTATTAACAATTTGTATGTTTTCGAACTCAAATGCACTGAATAAATAAAAAATCAAATCAACAAAATTGAAAAGTATTGTAATTTGAAGTTCTGGTATTTCAGAAGAATAAATACAAATTCATATAAATTCTAGTATTGCAGAAGTATAATTACAAATTCATCTGCATTCTGCTTTCCACAATTAAAAATACTACGTAATTTTCTTAAGTTTTAATACTTTGTATATTATACCTCGATTTTTCTATTTCTAGAGTTTAAAAATGTCAAAAAATAATTGTCAAAATTAAATTATAAATTCCTCGTAAGCAGGAATGTAATTTGTAATAATTAATAAATTTGAATAAAAATAACAAATATTTTAGAAGGTTTTAAAATCAATATTATTTCATATTAAATATCAATCTAATAATATTTAAAAAATAATATTGTGAAATTTCATGCGATAATGCTTTGAAATTTTGTAACGCCTATTTGAATTTTAAATCTTGTAAGACTTCCTAAATCTCTCAGGTCATCTGAAATATTCTGGAATTTTTTACATTCTATTAAATCTTTATTAAATTATTTTATAATCCTCAGCTTTGAAATCTGATATTTTTGGAAATTTTTTCAATCTTTATAATCTGTGAAAATCTTCTTAATATTCTTCTTGAATCTATATTGCAATCTTTTGAAACCTTTTAAAATAATTATTCATTATCTGCACTTAAATGATTTAAATCTCCAATATTCGACTTCATTTTATTTTTTATTTTACATAACATTCACAAACTGAAGGAATATTTGAGGAAGATTTGAGGTTTTATAAAATGACAATTAGAAAGTTTAAAAAAAGAAGAAAGCAACTTGTAATAAAATCAAAGTTAAAATTCCTCTTTATTGTCCGAAATTAAACTCTGGTCACGAAATTTTTAGAAATTCATGCATTTAAACTCTCAGAATAATTTGACTAAATTAAAAAAAAGCACATAAAAATGCTTATTTAAATTTAAGGTAAATAGTTACATTAAAAAGGAATAGAAAAGAGAGCGAAGAAAAAGAAGGCTACCTAAAAATTAGCGGACGTTTCACTGCTTATTCAACATGCCTTATAAGGCGATACAAATTAAAAATAAAAATAAATTATTCGAAACCCATGAGGAAACCATGATTAACATCTTTGGCATGTTGAAAATTTTTTTCTAACTTTAATTTTCATTGGCTTGAAAAGGGCGTGGGATAAGCATCGAAAACTTGTCAAATTTTTGTAAATATTTTTTGTCTAAAAATGAAAAAAGACGGAAGAAGAAAAGTCAAGAAAAAAAATAAGTGAAAAGATTTAAATGTCGCCTTCTTTTTCTGTATACTTTTGTTACTTTTATTTCGTACCTTATTGCAAGTATACTTATCAAAAATTTTTTGTCTTATTCTTGGAGTTTCAACTCTTAAATAAGTACTTTGTGCTCCATGCAGATATTATTTTCTTACTCTCGAACGAGAGAAATGTGAAAAATGTTAGTACCTCTGAAAATCAAACAAATTAATGATAGCGGATCGAAAAGGAAAGAATATAATCAGAACGAAAAAAATTGATTGTGTACTGATGATATCAGCTAATTATTGATGATAAGAAAATAAAATCTGCTAAATTCAAACTCCTATTTTGAGTATTATTTTTAATTTCAGTATTATAGTTTTTTATATATTTTTTTGCACAAGGTCTTAGTAAACTTTAACCTACATCTTTTTCTTATAGAAAACTTCCTTTTTGATTCACATGCAAAGTCTTGAATTTACTGTTTCTGTAGTTTGCTGCACCGTTTCTTGGGTTTCATCCTGAAAATCCAATTCACATTTCTAACTATCAAAAGTGAGAAAACTACATCTTATTTAGTCAAAAAACTTTAAATGTATAAAAATGTTATCATTACATCACAAAATTAATTTTGAATGCTATTGTTGCTGACTGAAACAAATAGTCGCAGAAAATTGCTGATTTTAATTTTAATTTTAATAAATGATTAAAATGAACCATAAATGACTCATTACCACATTAAAAATTTTGGGTTAGATTAATCAAAATGATCTTCTTGATCAGTATATCTTACTAGTTACGTCATTAAAAATTAATGATTTTATAAGTAAATCTCACTGATTACGTCATTCTGAGTAAAAGATTTTAATCAATGAAATTTACAGTTGATATTTTAAATTGTTGATTTGCTCAGTGCGCGTCATTTTTTTGGTTAAATTCAACTGTTTTTTATTACAAATTTAAATCTTTTTTTGTAGACTTTTATTGGGAATTAAAGTAATGGGTTAAATTTTTTTCCTTAAAAATAAATTTTTTATACTGAAAATTGATATATTACAATTTTCATTTAAAAAAAAATTTTTTTTTTTAGTATAAAACTTAAATATTCATTTAAAAATTCAGATTTTTTTTTGAAAATTTGTTTTTTTTTTTTTTAAATAAAAGATTAAACTATTTCACTTTCAGTGAAAGATTAATCCTCTTGGCGAAAATTTTTTTTTTTCATTTCGAAATTCAACTGCTTGCTCGAAAGCTGAACTACTTTGTTAAAAATTTATTTTCTTTTTTTAAAATTCATCATTTTAGTTGAAGACTTATCTACGTGTTTTATATTTGAAATTTGTTAAATTTGTCTATTTTAGTAAAAAATTAATTTTTTCTACTTTTTTTGGTAGAAAATTATCCATCTTGGATAAAAACGAAAATAATTCTTCTTCTAATCTGCCGGGTAAGAAATTTAACTACCCTGTTGAGAATTTGTTTTTTTCGATAGAAATTAATCATTTTTAGTTGAAAATTTAACTTTCTAGTTGAAAATTCGTGTTTTTTTGGTCAAAAAATAATCTTCTTGGTTGGGAATTTGTATTTTTCGGTAGAAAATAGATCGGTTTGGATGAAAACAGATCTTCTTGATTAAATTCAACTGTTCCTAAATTAAAATTCAAATGTATTTTAATTGTAATATCAAATGTTTTTATTTAAGTTTGAAATATGAACTATTACATTTTCGATTGAGAATTTATCCTTTTTATTAAAAGTTTTACTGCTTGCTAAAAGTTGAAATATTTTCTCAAGAATTTATTTTCCTGCTCAAAGATTCATTATTTTATATGGAAATTCATGTCTGTGGTTGAAATTACATATATTTTGCTAAAAATACCTTGTAAAAATCATACTTTTTGTTGTTCATTCATCATTTTAGTTAAAAGTTTATTCCTTCGATTAAATATTCAACTATTTGGTTGAACTATTTAT
>JAUELO010000179.1:47266133-47279138 GCA_032357855.1 Amphibolips quercusostensackenii | reverse complement strand
CGTTTCAAACTGTGAAAGAGAAAACAAAAAAAAATGATATTTATTATTTTCTGATGTTAAATTGTGTCAATTACTAGGTACAGTCATTTTTTGAGATACGAGAAAAAATATACCTTGGCCCGGATTTGAACCGGAAATGCCGCTCTACATATGTGGACTGTTAAACAATTACGCTACCGGAGAAACGATTTATTGTGGCCCTGGTTGTGTAATTGGTTAACGTTCCACTCACATATACACGAAAAAAATTTGTCCTATGAAAAGTGTAGAACTCATTCTGGGAATCTTAGACAGTACCAAAATGTTGTGAAAATTAAAAGCCTCCTTCTTTAAATATTTACAAGATATTTTAATACTAAGTAAAAAAAGAACCACATAAAGTTCTGGACTATTTAGAAAATTTTGAGAAAGCAAAAAGAATTTGGAGACTCTTAAATGGCTAAGACAGTATGGGAAAAAGTGAAAAGGCAGCGAATATAATTCTCAAGACAGTCCAGGAAAATATGAAGGGTTCTAAAGCAAATAAAAAATGTCGTACTGCAAAGCAGAACACCAGATTATTTCGTAGTCTTTTGCTTACATCACAAGCTCACACAGTTAACACACGAGAAACGTGTTCTTTACTTATATGTAACGCACACAATCTTAATTCCATAACCTAACTTAACACTACTGCATACAACACAATTTTTTAAAGCATAATATCGCACGCTGTGTATATCGGTCAAAGTGGTCCTTACATACTAACTAGCAAAATTCTTACCGCTTATGAGAAATAAATAGTGCCGGACCAAAAATTGGTGGTGTCCCAAGTGATATTTCATTTTATTACTTTAACGTCGATTTTTTTTTTGGCATGTTTCATTTAAATGGTATATTATAACTATCTCATTTGATTATTTTCAATGTTAAGAATATTTCTTTCAATATGAATTTACTTTGAATTTATTGCTGTATATACGCGACAAAAGTTCAGTACACATTTAATTTTTGTGAGTTTTATAAGTGCTGAAAGATTGATAATATGAGTAAGATAAAAATGTTCAGGGTGACGACTTGACTGGGAAGTGACCAAGAATTATATTGACCGCGTATTTAATTGAAAATCAGGAATTTACTTCTGAACGTAGTAAATTTTAAGCTTATATTACTTAAATCATTTTGGTGAATTTAAAAAAGTGATTTCTTTTTTATCTATAGTCGTAGGGTATATAAGTGTGTTTATCAGTTTACGGATTTATTTACTTATTTGAAAATTCATCTACTTGCTTTAAAGTTAAACTCATTTATTAAAAATTAATTTTTGTATTGAAAATTCACTATTTTATATGAAAATTCATCTCTGGTTGAAAATATAAGTAATTATTTGTTAAAAATCCATTTTTTCAGTCTGAATATCTAAATATTCCAGTAGAAAATTTAACTATTTTTCTAAAAACACGTTTTTTGTAATTTTATTTTCTTACTCTTTTTTTAATTGTTATTTTTGTCTCCAATGAGCCGAAAATTAGGGCAGTTTGGAAGTCTGTTTTTTAATTGTGAATCTTTTTAATGCTCTTTTAGCATAAAATATTTTGTCATAAGAAAATATACTTCAATTGCAACCATCCTAGCTGAAAATTCATCAGTTCCATCGAAAATTTATTTCTTCAACTAAAAATTCAACTTTTTCATTTTTAGTTGAAATCAATCTTTTCTAAATCAAAATTCAACAATTTAAATAAAAATTGGTCTTTTTAATATAGAATTTAACTATATTATTAAGAATACACGTATTTTTTCAAAAATTTGATTTTTCATAGAAAATTACCTTCTTCTTTGAACATTCATTCTTTGGTTCAAAATTCAATTATACCGTCTTAAAATTATCTTTTTCAGTTGAAAACTTTTTTTTTCGATAGAAATTGTTCTTCTTGATTGAAAATTTATATTTTTGGTTTAAAGTTCAAATGTTTTATTCAAATATTCATCATTTGAGTTAAATATTTCATAGTCTTGGTTAAAAATTCATCTGTTTGGTTAAACATTAATTTGGTCAACTTTAAATTTAATCACTTATGTTTTGATTGACAATTTTTTTTAAGCTGATTTTTATTAGTTTGAAAATTCAACTATTTTAGTTAAAGATTCATTATTTTTGTAAAAAGTTAATTATTACATTTTCGGTTGAAAGTTCATTTTTGTTAAGTTTAAAATTTAACTATGTGGTTGGGAATTTGTCTTTTTTTATTAAACATTTCAGTATTATGTTAAGAATTCATGTTTTTTTGCTTGAATTGTATTATTTGGTTGAAAATTAATCTTGTTTGAAAATTCATCTCTGTGGTTGAAAATTCAAGTATTTAAGTTAAAGAATTATAATTTTAGTTAAAAAAGTGGTATTTTTTGCTTAAAATGAAACGGTTGTAACTTATTTTTCTAACTGAAAATTTAACTTTCCCATTCTTGTTGAAAAGTTATATTTTTTAGTGAAAAGTTTAAGTATTTGTTTCGAAATTCAGTTACTTAAAAATTTTTTGCTCTGTTGTCTTAAAGGATGCTTAAAGTAAACGTAATGAATTAAAATAAATGTTTAAGTTTTGCTGCAAATATGAATAATTGACTTTTATTTGACCAAGACAATTGATAAACTGGACCGTGAAAAACCGGGAAACGGATGGTAATTTGCAATCGTCCGCCAAATCACCACCCTGATTTTCTCTAAAATAACTTAAAATATAAATGTAAAAATAAATTGTTATCAGAGTCCAAAAAGTCCATTTTTTTAATTATAAAAGAAGATATTGCATTTATTTTCGTCTTTTTCTTAGTCTTAAAAATTTTCAAACAATAAACGTTTTCGGACTTTAATCGGCTTGTATTGTAAGTAATTTTTATATGATTTTCCCCTGAATATTTTGTTATTATCAAAAAAAAAAATTTCCTTGAATCAAAGAATCTTCTTCGCTACTGGTTTTTGCGTTAAAAGACAAGCCGAATGTTGAAAGTTGCAGCCATCTTTAAATCGCATTGCCGATTGATGTTCGAATGCGCACATCAAGGCGCAGATATGTTTTTCCAGACTGGCTAGGACTTTCTGCATTAACAGAACTTTATTTATTACTTTAGAAACTTATACAAATTCTTTCGAGCCAAATAAAAAGTATTCATAACATTTCCACAATTTTTTGTGGAATTAATTTTGCTTTTTTACTTAAATTTGGTACAGTAAAAACAAAACTCTTTTTTCTAGACTGTTATTGGGAATTACAAGACTCGTTTGCATTTAGCATTGAAAAGTTTGAAATCTTTTATTAAAAGTCATTCAAGATCTTCAACATTTTGGTACCTGTCAAGGACACCGGGACTGATTCTACACTTTTTATAGGACATATTTTTTCCATGTAGTGGAGTTCTCGGTTCAAATCTAGGCCGAGGTCAATTTTTTTTCGTTTTTTCAAAATTTATTACATAAAACAATTTTAAAAAATGTATATCAAAAATAATTAATGACAGTAGTCGACAAAATAAATGCAATATTCAAAATTTTTAATTCATTTGTATGATTTGTATTTATATAAAAATCGGGTTCTTCACTTTCAGGTTATCTGTTGTTTTATATTCAACCCAACTTCAACTACCGTGAGAAAGTAAGCAGACGGCTGAGACTAAGTAAACACGTCGGATTACGGATTAAGATCAAATTCGAGTAGGTGCTCCATAGAAATGAAGTATCTTATCTGAGGATAGAGGATTATTGCGTATTACGAATCTTCCGATAAGTGATGCTCTGATCCAAATCTCTTTAAGTAATAATATAATAATAATAATAATAAAATAGCACTTTTATTATGGAAAGTGTACAAAATGAATTACTTTCGACTTCAGAAACAATATTTTAATTAACAGTTTTTAGTTTTTTTTTTAATAATCAAAATATATTGAAAAGTTAAAACAGCCAAACATGAAAATATAAAAAACACTTCTTGTTAGAAGTGAAAATCACTATTAAGTTCTATATATTAACACTTTAAGAAGAATTATCTCACGCATACACAATTTTTGACTTAAATTGTCAGAAAACCCGAATGGGTCAACAATTATCCCCTATAAGAATTAGCCGTAAATTAAATAACTAATTTGATCAATTTCATTTGAATCATGAATATGAAGTCATATGTAGTGAAGGTGCTCTTATTACTCGAATAGTTTAAGCAAAAGGGACTGAAAATTATTGGCTGTCAACCGAAAAAAGTTAGAGAAAAAAATGTAAATCGACTAATATCTTCTATGCTCTTCTTGTGCTTTTGGATTATGCTATATGCATACATTTTAAAAAATGTATAATATGTCGAACCTGAAATTCCTTTATTGTGTACCAGAAAACAATGCCACTATTTTTTACTTTTTGGAAACAAAATTTATTCGGGATGTAGTAAATTTGAATTTCTTAGAAATTTTAAAACTTTGTAAGCAGCATACAATTATTTATTTCAATTAAAAAAAAATTATAACATGTTTCTTTGGTTATAGGTTGACAAATTTTAAGTTAAACATATTAAAATTTTTCCCAAAAGCTGTACACTTAACTCAATACAATTTTTTTGTTGATTGCCAAAAAATTCTTAATACGATAAAAAAATTTTTACATTCTCATCAGACAAGGTATTAGATTTTTGTAAAATTAGCCCCCCCCCCCCGGTTTTCGTCAAATGTCCACGTTTTGAGGCGCCCTAAACCCATAAAACAGGTTTTTACGAATGTGTCTGTATGTCTTTCAGCACAATAACTTCCGAAAGAATAATAGATTGAATTAGTCTTTAGTATACATTTCAAGTGTCTCCAATTAAAGATCAAGTTCGTTAGCCAGAAATTTTCGACAAAAATTCAAAAAGTAAGCACATTTTGAAAATTTTTGAGATCACTTTTTTTAGCATTTAAAAATTCAATGTGCGGTTGTAAGAAGTACTCAAAAAGAAAAGACAAACAATTATTCTTTTGACTTTTTCTGATTAAAGAAAATTACTGGAGTTATAGCAATTTCAAAACCAAAGAAAACAAACAAAAATGATAGTTATAAGACAAACAATACACAATATGAAAAAATGTTATTAAGAGAAAAACGTTGCATTTAAAGCATCTTACAAGATTATCACAACGACTTTTTAAATATCCACAAAGAATTGAAAATTCAAATTCTGACTGCACAAAAAAATATAAAAAAATCAAAAATTCCATTTTGCGGTCAAACTATACAAGCTAAGAAAAAAGATGAAATAACAAAAATTATTCAGTTAAAAAATATCTACAAATTTTAAATGATCACTTTTTGACAGAACGCGTAGTTTTTGTTTTATTCGAAAAAAAACTGCATCAAAAAGAGAAAAATGGGATTATTAGACAAGCGATACAAGATACAATAAAAAAATAGACAAGGTTTGTTAACGCAAATATGAGCTACAGATTTGTTATAAATTATTTTTTGATAGGGCGCGTAGTTTTTGTATTAACTGTGAAAAACAACATTCACAATGAAAAAATTTGATTTTTGAAAAAACAGCGCAAAGTACGAAAAAAATAAATAAATAAAAAGAGTGCGTTCAAAAAAGATCTACAAATTTGTTAGCTTTGTGGATTGAACTATTTTGTTGAAAATTTGTCTTTTTTGGTGGAGTTCAACTGTTTTTAGATTAAAATTAAAATCTTTTCTGGTTGGAATAGTCTATCATATTTTATTTGTGAATTCATATTTTTTGGTTGGAACTTCAACTACTTAGTAGGAAGTGAAAATACTTTGTTGAAAATTAATCTTTTTGGTTGATGATTTATCTTTTTAGTCAAGTATTTGTTAAAAAATTCCTCTATTTTTTTAAAATTTAAACTTTTTTGGTATAAAATTGATAGCGTTGGCTGAAAATTCATTTCTTCGGTTGAAAATCTAACTATTGAGTTCAAAATTCCTTTAAAATATTTGTTTTATAATTTTAAATTTTTTTTCCAAAATTAATCTTGTATGGTAGAAAATTAAATTTGATATCAAATACAAATTTAGTAATTTGTATTAGAGGAACATATAACACGGATCGCAATGCGCGCGATCAATGTATTGTGTAGCACGAAAACCAAATCGCGTGCCATAAGCGCGCTCAAACTTTTTTGTTTCTATAATGCGGTGCAGAGAACCGAGCGTGGAGCGCAAGGTTAAAATGATTTTCAAATCGAAAATCAAGCGCGAAGCGCAAGTGTCTGGATAAGAATTTGTTCTTTAAGGTCGATAGAACCTTAAGTAAATTAGTTCCACTTTTTATTTAAAACTAAGGTAATTAAATCAAAAGCATGTAACAGCGATAAAGCTAACAAAGGGATCATTAGCCCACGAAACAGGCAACAGCGAGTGCATTATATATAATTCTAATCAAATTTGTAGACATAATTCAGACAAAAATTTTTGGTTCAGTTAAATGTTACTGTAGCTTGTTTGTTAGCATTTTCAGTAAGTGAAACCAAAACTGTTGCTAAAGACATTAAATGCATTACATAAAAACATATGAAAAATCGAGCGCGTAGCGCGGGTATTGCAATAAGAATGCGTTCTTCAAAGCTGATACAGCCTCTAGTAAATAAACTTCTTTTTTGATCTGAAATAAAAAAAAAACTTTTTCGTTCTATCTAACCTGAGCACAAGGTGCAAAAATTGGAAAGAGCGAAGCAAGCAGATATTTTTTTTTTTTTTGAATTTCGTATTATTGTTTGGAAATTTTTTCCCCTTAGCTCAAGTGATTGGATCATTTTTAGCATTATCAGTACGCAAAGAGAACGCCAAAAATATTTAAAAATACTATAAATTTTAAGGTTAATAAATAGGGGGATAATAAATTCCTAAAGAGGAATAACCATCCTTTAAAGAAGATCATCAACCCCTATATCAACAAAATAAGTACATTACAGTTTTCCTAAAACACCTTCTTTTTGTGTTTATTATTTATTTTCTAAAAACTCTAAAATTCGTAAATTGAATGAAATAATATTAGGTTATTCTACTCGAAGTACATAGAATATTCGGATTCAAATCCATAAATGGCTTAAAAATTCACTTTTTGTTCACAGAAAGGGTATCATCTAATTGCTAAGCGCTATTTGTTAAATTTTTAATATCTTACAATTTTTATTCCTCTGTTCTAATGCCATTCTACAATTTCTGGACAAAACATGGAATGAGTTTAATGTATTATAAGAGAAAATATGCAAGCGTCAATAGAATGATATAATTAGAAGGTCATTAGATAGAAGAAGCCAAGAATGGAAGGATACAATAGCATAAAATTGATATGAAGGAGGGGCCGGACGTAAAATGTCTGTATATATAAGTATATAGTAATAAGGAGTTTTATGGAGAGGAAAAGAGGGGGATATAATTAAAGCATACACATAATGGGTATAAAGGTGAAGATATATCGGTTATATGATATACATTGGGAATGTTGATGCGCATTATAATAATAGCATTCACATACTATAGTGTAGAATTATGAAGATGTTGTTGAATAAGTGTGAGAAAAAGGCTGGTGGGTGGTATAGAAAAAAATTGAGTATGATCGAAGTGTAGGGGTAAGTGAGTTAGAGGAGGTGTTAGAAACAGAGTTAAGAAATATAAGGATAAGAAGAGAATAGTGGTATAAATAAGATAGTGAAGGGAAGAGAGAGCAGGAGTCCTATGACAAAAGAAGTAGAGGGTGGATATGGTAGGAAGGTGTAGTATGGTATGGTGACAATGTGAGGCGGGAAGCGAATGTCTGAACAGGGAGACAAAAGAGGTGAAGGGCAGACGCGGTACAAATTTCTGAGGATAAAGATTAGTGTGGTATGTTTATAAGAAGATGAGAAGAAGAGAAAAAGAGGGAACCGCGTTGAAGTGCTCAAAAAGGAGGAGGGTGCATAGGCTAGAAAGGTATAAAAATGAGGGTTAGTGTAGTATAGGTGTCGGAAGGTAAGTGTAAGAGAGGGAAGGAGTGGATGTAAATTGACGAAGATGAGATAAAGTAAACTAGTATATTGATGTAGCAGTGAAAGAAAAATTGTAGGAAAAATCCGAGAGAGAAAGCAAAACTAAAAGAGCCGAAGGAGATGAAAGGTGGTCCAGTGTAGCCGTTAGTTTTTATCAATGTGTTACTGCAACTCCCAGTTTTAAATGGTACCGAAGTATGAGTACATAAAATCAAGGGAAGAAGTCACGAACTGTGTGACAGTGTGTTATGTAGAATATATAAATTTGATTTCTCGCTCAATGTTATCAAAATAGTGACATTGGTTTCACGCATGTCGTATTGGTTATAACGGGAGAGCAGAAGGCAGAACAGATACGTTCGTACATGGGTAAACGTAAACGATGGCGTTAACTAAAATAGAAGTGATTTTCTGCCAGTAGGAGGTGGTCACCGGTCCAGACGAATAAACTATCGGAATATTGAAATACGGTCGGCCCACACGTGCAGTAATCGTCCGCGGATTCCTCCCATACACATTTATCCTCGTGTGGTTATACAGTGTACATTGCGAGTTCCGAGAGCTCGTGTGTGCACAACACGTGTGACTGAAGTTCACAAAGTGTTGGTATTTGGGGCATCAATGTGAGTGCATATAGTCCCACGAAAAGCAATCATCTCGGCCGGACGCAATCAACCACTAACACTCCTGACTTTAGCATTCCCATGTATACGCTCATATTTATAGATGGAGCTTCGAGAAGTTGCAGAACACCCGTTATAAACCCAACACGTGTATACATTCTGCATTGCATGCATACACTAACCACGTGGGTCCTCTGAAAGTTGGAATTAAAATCGAGCTTTGAATATTATCCGCACTAGATTTTTAGCAAAAGAAACTTAATGAACAAAAATTAGTCAAAATAGGCATCCACTTAAATTTCAACGTATCAAATTTCAAGAAATCATTTGATTACTGTCGTATGAATTTCAGACAGTTCTATGTTAATTAATTTTACTTTTACACAACGCAATTTCAACCTTTTAATTTTAAAACATTGAATTTTTAACACTTTATTTAGAATTATTGCATATTTGTGTAATCTTTCAATGAAGTTATTTTTAATTTCAAATGATTGATATTTAAATCTTTGACGGAAAATCGGAAAATTTCGAGATGTTACATTGAAAGATAAAAACTAAAAAAGGATACAAAACAAGATTGCTTAGAATCGATCTTTTGATATTGCATAATTTTAAGCATTTTAATTCGAAATTGTTTTCTGAGCTGAGTTTGAAATGTTCAATATTTTGAAACACTTTCATATAGAAAAAAATTTAATTTTCAATGCCTCGTCCACAAATCTTGTCAGTTTTAAGGCTTGAATTAGACAAATAATGTTGCTAATATTTTATTGTTTTTAAATTATTCTCGAGGCATTTAAGTCAAAATTGTTTAGTTACAAACTCTTTAAACTGAAAATTGTGCAACTATCAAGTCTTTCAATTTGATATTCTACGAATTTGAAAATTTAAAAACCAGAATATTTTTGTACATTTAAAATTAATACCAAACAATTTGAAAAATAAAAATTTTAATTTATTAAATTTAAAGCCTTCTTAAATTTAAACCAAAGAATTTAGAATATTTAAATCTATAATTATTGAATTCAAAACTACCTCGTAAGGCGTTCAATATAAGATTATGAACGATTTAATAGTAAAGTTGTACTGACATTGTAAATATTTAAATTTCAAACTAAATATTAATTACATGGGATTAAAATTTGAAATTTTAAAATAATTAAGGATATCAAATCAACATTATTGTAGGACATTAGAATTAAAATTATCAAAATAAATCTAAAATATTACGAGAAATCCTGCAAAAAAAATTCTAGTGAAACGTTTTTTAAATAGATTTTAGAAGAATTATAAATCGTTGAGAAAAATAGTGTTTGCTCGAAAGCTACTGACTGATGTTCGTACGATTGAAAAATAAAACACTAACTTCTTAACCTGATAGTATTTATAAAAGAAAACTCAAGATTTTTCTTTTCGTAAAAAAAGGAACCCTTAGTTACAAAAAATTTTATTTATTTATGATTTTAATTTTTGATGTTCTTGCTTAAAAAAAACTTTGGCTTAAGGCCTACAAAAAATTGTTTTTTAATTCTGCATTTAAATTTATAATTATACATTAAAATGAAAGCAATTTCAGAAATGATAAATATTAATAAGAATTTACACTACATACAATCAATATTAGCAGTCATCAATCATTAGAATGATTTATAAAATCGACAAGAATAAATCTATCATTAAGCATTAGCAAATTTTTATGAAGGCTTCTAAGTATACTTAAGAAAAAGAATCAGGCTAAAATTGTTCATTTAACAGTAGTTATTTAAAGTCTTATTTTTTTCTTCCTCTCAAGAAAAAAGTTACAATTCTTATTTAATCCTAATGATCAAGGCCTTATTTAATTATTTAAAAGATTCTCTACAACTCAATTAGAGTAAAGTTTATTCAAATTTAAATTATTATTGCTTATAGTAATCATAACTGTATGATTTTCAAATTAATTTTTTAGATAGGACCTACCCAAATAGAATTGTAGAGAATTCTTCAAAGGATACAATGAGGCCTTAATCATTAGGTCTTAATAAGAATCGCAACGCTTCCCTGAAGAAAAAACGAAATGTAAACCTATAAATAACTACTGTTAAAAAAATAATTTTACTTAAATTTTTTTTTGGAGTACGCTTAGGAGCCTCCGTCCATATTTACAGAAATTATCGCCAAATCGTTCTCTCGTGGCACTGAATGAATACATATTTTTTTATTTTGAAACAAAATTATTTTTAGTACGTCGTATAGTACTTTGGAGTTTTTTCTCGAAGCACAAATTGAAATAGAAAATTTTCAAGACCACCTGGAGCGAGCCCTAATTTCCAACTGAGACGAAAGTTTTAGTGTTATTACTGTACTATTAAACTTATTGAAGTCAAGTGTTCCCCTAGGGTTCGTATATTGTAAAAATGGGTTTGCTGCTATTAAGCTGCAATTTTTATTTTGTAATTATTTTTGTTATTGCTTAAATAAAATTAATTGAAAAAGTAATGATTCTTGTCTTTGTAAATCTGTTCTCAATATCCTCAAAAATGCTTTTTGTATATTTCAAGTTAAACAATCATATCTCAGGCTTGCTACGAGTCTAAAAATATTGCAATATAATGCAAATTTAGAGATGTCTCCAATTTTTATATAACTTTGTTGATAAATTCGAATTTAGCAAAATGCATCTTCACTGAGAAAAGAACAAGATTATAAAAGTGTAAAGAAACTGACTTATAATTTTTTAAACAAAATCAAAGAATTATGAAAAACGTATACGTTTTGCGTGTTGAACTCTATAAGACACCAAATTTGCACACAGCCTCCAAAACATATCCCCAAAAATGCTTTTTGTATATTTGAAGTTAAATATTCATATCTAGGGCTCGTTGCGAGTCTACGAATATTGCAATTTAATGCAACTTTCGAGATGTCTTAAATTTTTGTATAACTTTGTTGATAAATTGAAATTCAGCAAAATGCATCTTTACTGAGAAAAGAACAAGTTTATAAAAGGGTGAAGAAACTGACTAATAATTTCTTTAACAAAATCAAAGAAATATAAAAAATGTATACGTTTTACGTGTTAAACTCCATAAGACACAAAATTTGTACATAGCGAGAAAACGATTTGGTGACTGCGCGGGTTGAAGATTGCAAAATGTATATTTTTGGGCCACCCAAATAAGTATCATAGATCAACTGTTCTAAAGCTATTGAAAATTATATGCTTTTCAATCGTGAACTTCAAAAACTAATTAATATAATTTAAAAGCGTTAAAAAGTCATTAATTAATAAATATGTTAAAAATTCAAAGTAAAGGATAAGGGACTATTCGAACAACAAGATTTATTAGGGCCTATTTGACCTAATCCCTAAACTGCTATTGGCAGTCTTTGCAGTCAAAGACTACCTTTTTAAAAGCCCTGGCCTAGATAGAGCAATATAAGTTGTTTTTTACGGGCAGTAATTATTTTGGGGAATGTCAGGAACCACATGCATGTTAAAACTGTCGCCTTTGACCATTTGCGGAGTAAATATCGCACGAGAACTGACCATTTTTTGTAGGCTTTTTTCGTTTTCTTAAAATAGACCGCAGGCACGAGCAGTGCCAGTCAAAAAAAGCTTATCTGATTATTGCATCTTCTCCGTATGCTTGCTTAATTATGGCGAACGTTTTGGTTGTAGACTTTTCAATTTTAACACAAAACTTTACCGCGCAGCAATGCTTGAGAGTGCGGTGCGTTTTGATAACGCGATGGAAGTCTACGAAAAGAGTTTACTACTTGCGCAATATTTACTCCGCAAATGCTTGGAGGCAAGTGTTTAAGAATACAATTGGTTCCTGGTATCCCCCACCACCCATCCTCCCAGTCAACGCCGCCGCCGCTACAGCTATGTCAGAATTTTAGAACTCAGCCAAGGCTCAGCTCTGGCCAAGCCCTAGCACAATCCTGGCCCAGTCTTGGCTCAGCTTTGGCCTGAAAAAGCCCTACCGATCGAAGCGCCCTTATTATATATACTAATAATGTTGTTGAATTAAACAATTAAAAAGTCCTCAGTATTGAGACTTAATTATTATACTACTTAACAACCCTCAAGGCCAACTTAAAATAAGGTATGGTACTTGATGTCCCTAATGTCTGACTGAAATGGTCATTTACTACAGAACAGATTGTTTTTGAGACATTTAAAGCGATCCTAAAACATTAAAATTTGTTCTACCTGGATCGGCAATTAGACACACAGAGCGCTACATATAAATTTAAGAACCACAATTTGATACCTAAAAAAATTAATCAAACTCCTTCAATCTAAAGGGATTCTCTTGACTTTCATTGCACCTTCCGTACGGCTTAACTGGCATTTCGTATCTGCGAAAATCGAATGAATCGTCTGAGCTAAAACGATATTCCGTGAAAA
>JAUELO010000179.1:47176591-47189170 GCA_032357855.1 Amphibolips quercusostensackenii | reverse complement strand
CAATACGCGATTTAGTCGTCGCGCTTTGCCCTCCGAAGCACATTAATCGTGCGCTTTGCTTTTTAAAATAATCGAAGAAGATAAATTTCTAACCAAATACTGAATAATTACATTTTTATTTTTAAAAATTAGTTTAACGAAAAACAGATTGAAACTAAAATAAGTAAGATTAAAAAAAGAGGATTTTCAACTAAAATGATGAATCATCAACCAAAAAGATTTATTTCCAACAAAAGAGTTTCACTTTCTACTAAGTGGATGAAGTTTCAAGCAAAATAAATGAACTCTCAAATAAAATACAATAGTTGCTATTTCAACCAAAAAATACTTTAATTTCAATGTAAAAACAGCTGAATTCCATCAAAAAATACGAATTTACAACAAAATAGTTCAATCCTCAACCAAAAAGAACCACACGTTCTATCAAAAAGTAATCGCTAACAAATTTGTGGATCTTTTTTAAACGAATACTTTTTGTTATTCTTTTTTACCATGCCTTGCGTCGTTTTTTTAAAAATTAATTTTTTTTCATTGTTAATGGTATTTTTCACGATCAGAACAAAAAATACGCATACCATTAAAAAATAATTAACAACAAATTTGCAGCTCTTTTTTTGGGTACACAAATTTCATCTATCTTTTTTTTTGTATCTTTTGATTTTTTGTTATTTTTTGTGCAATCAAAATTTACATTTTTGATTTTCAAAAAAAATTCAAACAGTTCTTACGATAATCTTCTAGAGCGCTAAAAAGGCAACAATTTTCTATTTTTACATTTTTTTTATATCGTGCATTGCTTGGCTAAAAATGTTCATCTTGGTTTGTTTTAAAGAATTTTGTTAATGCTATGACTCCGATAATATTTCAATCAAAAAATGCCGTAAGGATAAATTGTTCGACTTTTTAAGTACTACTATTAATCGAACATGGAATTTTTAAATTAAAAAAAAAGTGGTTACAAAAATTTTTTAAATGCGCTCACTTTTTGAATTTTCGTCCAAAATGGCTAGTTAACGAACTAGACTTTCACTTTCGGACACTCAAAGAGTATACCAGAGCCCAATCCAATATGTTAATTATTTTGAAAGTTATCGTGCTTAAAAACTAAAAATCCACAGACATGCATACAGACATATATACATCCATACAGACAGAAAGACTGACATACACATTCGCGAAAACCTATTTTTCGGGTACTGAAGGACTTAAAACGTGGACATTGAAGAATAACGAGGGCGAGGGGTCAAATTTCACACAAATTTAATACCTTCTAGTTACAGAATAGAAATGTAACAACTTTTCAACAAAATAGTTCATTTCTCAAACCAAAAACAAAAACCACGCATCCTATTAAAAAGTTATCGATATCAAATTTGTAGATATTTTTTTAATACGCAATTTTTGTCAATTCATTTTCCTTTCATCCTGTACAGTTTAACCGCAAAATGGAATTTTCGATTCATCATTATTTTTTATTGTGCGGTCACAGCTTGAAATTTTAATTTTTCGACAAAATTAAAAATTTTGTTATGATAATCTTGTAAGGTGTTTAAATGCAGCGTTTTTCTTTCGTTGACAATTTTTCATATCGTGCGTTTTTTGGCTTAATATGTTCATCGTCGTTTTTTTCTGGATTCTGAAAATGCGATGACTCTTGTACTTTTTTTTTTATTAGAAAAAGTCATAAGAATAAATTGTTTATCTTTTTGAGTACTACTTATGACCGTACATCAAAATTTTTAATTAAACAAGGAAAATTAGGCTTAGGTCACTTCAAAAGTATACCAAAGGCCAATTCAATCTGTTAATTTTTCCGATACTTATCGTGCTAACAAACAAAAAATCTACAGACCTACAGACATACGTACAGACAGACATGCATACAGTCAGAAAGACCTGTTTTTCGGATTCATGGGGTCTCGAAACGTAGACATTTGACAAAAACGTGCGGGGTGGGAGGGCAATTTTATACAAATCTAATACCTTCTCATTGTAGGATGGGAATTGATAAAATTTCAAAGACTTTCGTGGCGTTTTTAAAAATTTGAATAAAGATTTAAAGAATTGTACATGATTTAAGAAACTGTGTAGAAGCCTGAATTATTTTAAAGCATTTATTACATTTTAAAAATTTTAATCTATTTTAACAGATTTTTAAAAATTTCAAGAGACTTCATAAACTTCAATAAGTTCCAAAGATAATGAACCTTCAAGTATTTCAAAGTTTTTTGGAAATATTAATAGTCTTTTTTTTTAATTAACGAATAAGTTTAGTTCAATTTATATACAAGGCTTTTGAAATAATTCCTTTTTGTATAAATGGATTATTCAGATTTAAAAAATTTTATGTACTAAGAAATTTATACGAATTTATGGAGTTTTCAGAGAATGAAATACATTTTATTCTAAGGGATCTCTACGGCTTTTAACCATTTCAAAAATGTATAGAGATGTCAAAGAATTTTCTAAGGCTCGTTAAGATTTCAAGAAATTTAAAACAATTTCACTTAAATTGAGTGATTCGATAGGATCTCTGAGTATCACAGAAGAACGGTTTTTATACAGTATGATGTTTTTTGAAAAGATCCCCCACCCTCTCCTTAACCTGCCAGCCTGAGAATAACTCAGGGCCTACCCACTTATTTTTTTACCGTTTTAGGACTCCTTTAGAGTTAAAACATTTATATTAAAGTAAATTTAATATATTCCAAACAGTAATACGGGACAAATCCGTGATCCAATATGCTATTTGTTGTTTTTTTTTCTATTTTATAACGCTTCTTAGTATTCAAAACAATGTTCAAGCAACGACTCACAGTGGGGGAAAAAAAATTTTTTTAAGATAAATTAAGAGATATATTAGTTTAAAGCTTACAATTTATGTTTAATAATACTTTAAAACAGAGTTAAATTTAAAAAAATCATTCCTTTTTTTGCAAATACTTATGTATGTAAAACATCATGTAATAAGTATAAATACTAATTAAAAATAATATCTAGTAGTTGACACACAACATTAAAGAAAGCATTGTTTTTTTATCATATTATTAGAAAAAAGTTCTAATTCAAGATTAAAAATACGTGCTCTGAAAACATCGTTCCTAAACAGAATGGATTAAAAAAATTGTCGACTTTAAATGATATATATGATATTTTTAATTACCAAATAACAATTGTTAAAAAATGTATAAACAAACACAGATTATCGTACATTTCCATCCGAAAAATTACGTTTTTTTTGAAGGAATCAATATTTCATGATTTGGCAAAACACTTTTTTTGTTATAATTTATCATTAGGCAATGATTGCTTACTTTATATGTAACTTCTTAAACAATTTCACAACTTGACTTCTTTTCAACAGATAGATGTTGCTTTTTTACGAAATCGACTACCAACAACTAAGGAAGGATGTTATTCATCAGAAAGATTTGTCAGGTGACAATTTTTCTTAATTGTTTAAATAAATGTGAAAATCAAATACAGATTTTCGTCCATTTTTAACAATTATATTTTCTATGTTTAATGAGATAAATTTTTAATCACTTGTCAAATTTCTTTAATCATGATATATTATCAGCAAATAATAATTTGGTTATTTTATAAACAATTTTCTAAATAGATTTTCAACTTGATTACTACTCAACAAATGGTTATTGATCTTATATGAAATTATGTTCTGATGACTCAGAAAGGACCTTGCTTATTATGACACTTTTTTCAAACAAAAACATTTGTTATTTATTCGAATAAATTTGATAAAAAAACAAAGATTTGCCTAAATTTTGATCCGTCAGATTTACTTTTTTTAACTGAATCAATTTCAAATTACTTTGCAAAATGCTTCCATTATGATATTTTACTCATAATAAAGAATTGTTTATTCTATAAAGAATTTCACTAAAAAGTCTGCGACTTAGTGTTTTATTACGAGTTCGCTACCATAGATATTAAAACTTGAATTGTTTAAAAAAACGATAGCGCACTCGTCACAAATGACAAAAAAACGTGGATATTTTTAGTCGAATTACTTATGACATGAATAATTATTGTTTATTGATAAAGTATGACCAGAGGACGATTTTGCCAAGTTATCTAGAATCAAAAGCGTTGAAAAAACGAAATCCTCTGGTTAAATATTGACGAAAATCTGTAGTTGTACATACATTTTATTAAAAAAATTATTAAAAATTGTTATCAGTTGATAGAAAATTGTATAACTTATTTATTTTCGACAGTTTTTTAATGAATTCTCTTAAGGAAACTGAGTCTTCGTATTACGAAATGGCCAACATATGTATTTGTTTATTACATTTTTTTCTAATATCAACAGTCACTTTGGATCGAAAAGAATGAAAACTAAATATTCTTTATACCTATATTCTAATTTAAAATTAAAAAAAAAAAAAATGAGAAATTGGAAAATAACGTCCTAAAGTACTCTTACAGTACATTATTATATGTACATCCTTATACCTATATTTTAATTTAAAATTTGAAAAAATAAGAAATTGGAAAATAAAGTCCTGAAGTACTTTAACAGTATATCATTCTATGTATATTACTATATGTTATAGGTTTCGCAGCCTATTCAGGCATTCATGAGGTCACTTAAATTTCCCTCTCCCACATATTTTAATTGCACACTTTAACCGTCGCTTCCCCTTTCTTCCCCCGATTCCCTTCCCAGCCCTCACTTTCCCTTTCCTACTAATTCGGAATACCCTAATAGTCCTTTCCACACTTCCTCTAATTCTTCACCCCTATTTTTGACCTTACTTCTTCTCCTATAATTTTTTTTTATTACCTCACATTACATTTGCCCCTACCTTCTAACTCCTCTTTCTTCCAAACCCTCACTTTTCTTCCACTTATTTGACTCACTTCTTCTGTCCTTATTTCCCATCACTTTTCCTATTTTCTCTCACTTTCACAGCCGTAATTTTCCATCACTTACCCGACGCCCCTCCTACCTCTGCTTTCCTTTTACAGACTTATCCCACTTTCCAGCCCCTCATTTCCTTTAATTCCCCTCCTATAGTTTTCCTTTATTTCTCCTAAATCATCATTCCTCAATTTACCTGCTTTCCTTATTTTTCCTAATTCTCATCTCCATATTTCTCCTACTATCCCTCCCTCACTACCCCTACTCATTTAACCCTGCTTCCCTACTCCTCTCTCCTAATTTCCCCTTCCTCACTTTCCCTACTTTACTCAAAAAAGTACCCGTAAATAAATCAATTTTCAGCTTACAGTTTCCGATTTGAACATTTTTTCTTCATGAAAGGTTTTTAAATTTTGAAAAGATTTGTGTGCTTAGATAACTTTCTTTATTCTTTAAAATTTTTTTATTTAACAACAAAGTTGAAATATATTTTCCTTTTAACTTTTATCCAGTGCCATATTTTTAAGACATCAAGTTTGATTGAAGAAGATTTGAAAACAGTGTTACAACTATATGGGAATAATTTCAAGTCAATTAGAATAAAAAAGAAAAATCGTTATTGTGTTATAGACAAATGAATAAAGAAAAGTCATTTTTTGGGATTGGCAATGCTTAGCTCATTGCAGTTATTATATTTTGTTTAAAATGTGAAAGAAAGGAATGTTCTATCACCATTAATTAGGAATAGATGCTTTTTATTAATTGTACAGACAATTTTTTAAAGCAATTTCACAGATTGGTGATTTTTCAAAAAATAGGCTTAATTTTTGTTTACGGAATCAACTAAGAATGTCTTTCCGATAACTCTTTACAATGATACTTAGCAAATTGACAACAATTATGCATTATTTAGACAATTTTTAGAAACAAATTCACTGTTTGACGATTTTTCAATTGATAGGGTCATTTTTTGGTTACGGAATCAACAAGAGATGTTGAGAACTTCGATTGTTTCTTAATCCATTAAAGTCACGTAGTATTCAAAAGCAGTGCTTTAGCATCAATTTTTGATTTTGCTTATACAAATTATTTTAACAATTACGTAAAAGCATATATTGTTAATTAATGGTAATGCAACATTCATTTCTCTTACATTTCTTACAAAATCTATTAATTACAATGAGCTAAGCATTGCAATTCATAAAAAATGACTTTTCCTTATCAATTTGTTTATAAAACAATAACAATTTTTCCTTATCATTCTCATTAACTGCAAAATTATTCCCATGTAGTCTTGAAACTGTTTTATGATCTCCTTTGATCAATCTGAATGACTTAAAAGAAATGTCACTTGGAAAAAGTTAAAGAAAATTATCTTTGTTGTTAAATAACAAATTTTTAAGATATTAAAAAAATGTAATCACGTGATTTTTTCAAAATTTTAATAGCTTTTATTTTTAAAAAATGCATTAAAATTGGATGGATAGTGTAGGCTAGAAATTGATTTGTCCACGGGTACTTTTTTTGCTCCACTGTGTGACAGACGGATACACGGCCGAACCTATAAGAGATTCTTCTTGGGTCTACGAAACCCTGAATGATTAAAAAATCAGCTATCTCCATTGGTCTTAAAATCCAGTGAGCTTTCGTATAAGAATATGCTCAAATCGCATCAAAATTGAAAGCTCTAGACTAATTTCTTCAGAATAAACTTTTTTGCCCCACTGTGCGGCTATCAGGCGATTTATTCTGGAATGACCCTACAGAAAATCAATAATGTAAAGTAGATTTTTTCTTGCTAAATAAATACCTTTCTGATCGAAATAATTATATAAATGTATCCCAAGTGAGTTTCTTTTCTTCGAAAGACATAAATGTACAGTAGAAAATGCTGAAAGCTGAAAAGGCGGAAAATTCAGATATTTACTTGTTGGTCTTAGATAAAATATGGATACGTCGCCAACCCTCGGTTTAGGAGGATCGAGAGCCAGAACAGCATTGTTGGCAACGACTGGTTCCGGAAGCGGAAGTACCGATAGGAGAGTAGTGTTTTTGGCTAGCCAGCCCGCTGTTGGTGCAAGTCATGAGACAAGAACATGGCCTCACCACTGGTCTCCAAACGCGGTGAGTCCCTTAATGAATATTTAAACTGCCGATCTGCACTGCGTCGTTAAAACTATTCTTGAAATATATATTTGCCTTAAGTGCTTTTAAAATACGTTGGAAAATCTTTAAACTTAGGATTAGAAAATTAATTATTTACAGCAGGATTCTCTCAAGTGGTACCAAAAAGAAAGTTTTTCAGGGGAGCCAAAAATAAGTATTAGGAAATCAAATTTTAATTTTCCAAAAAGCACATGAGAGTATGTTCGATTTTTTGAAGATTGTTGAATTTCAATTTTTTTTTAATATAGTGAAGCAGAGCTAAGCATTGCATGTGGGGCAAACTGGCTTATCTGCAACTCATTCTTTATAATTAATTAGCTCATTTTCTTAATAGCAATTATTACAAATATCGAACTTATGGAAATTTTTACATAAGGACAGTGTATTTTTAAGCCTGTGGAATGATTATTGTAGGAATTTTTGGTTTGGTGGGGAAAAGCGGCTCATAGTTTTTTTTACTATAAGCCAAATGTATAATTGTTTTTCTTTATAATTTTCCGTTTCTCAGGTAAAAAAACCTTTTGCGAAGTTCAAACAGTGAAATATCTATCAAATTATAAAACTTATTGCAAATATGCCCTACTTACTTCTTCAGCTTAATAAAAAATTTATTTCTGTTCCAAGTGACAATTAGCAGGGTTTTTACCGTTGCGATACATTTTTAAAGCTTCATTTACTTTTAAATAATTAAAAAACATATAAATAAATACTTTTTCGATAAGGGTTTCCTTCTAATCACTTTTTCTTTAAGTAAATAGCTTAGCCATACATTGTGGGGTGAAGTGGCCCACACTTTATGTGATGATAACTAGTTGCTTATGGATTTAATGTATCTTTGTGATCCATTGGACAAAAAAACTCTTTTTTAAAATAAACCAAAAAACAATCTAGTGAGACCCATTTTACAGTTAATTGAAAAATAGAAAACTGTAAATTTTTTCCTAAGCTTTAAAATTTGTTAAAATAATATTAATATGAGAAAAATGATTCTAGAACTTAATTTTATATAAAGCAGTTTGAAACATTTTAAACAAAATAAAAAATTTTAATATTGTTATTAACAATTTTCTATATAATATTACACTACTATCGTGAATTCAGTTTACGCCTGTTTTTTTAACTGCTGCTAAAGTGCCTTGATTTTTATAATTTCAACATTCATTTTCTTTTCATAACAGTATGAAAGGTGATAAAATTTCTTGTCAAATGAGCCCAAGTTAATGGATGAATGTCAATTTAATAAAAATATATTGCAAAAACATCAAATTTAAATGTTTTTGAATTCTTGAATTATTTGTAAAGGTAATTCTATATAGTAAATTTTATTAGTATGAAAAAAATCATTGTATGTATTTTTTTTAATCATGTGGTGAGTATAATTACTAATTGGAATATTGGTACTTTTTCGCATAAAGTTTAATTTAAGGGTAAAATCTAGGAAAACAATTCTTAAAACATCCTAAGTATTGAGAAAAAATCTACAAAGAATTCCTTTTGAAATGAACTGAAGAACTTGAAAAAATTAATTATTTACAGAGTTCTTCTACTTTTCATAAAACATCAAAATTTGCCTTTTTTGCAATATTTTTTTATACAATTGATATTTTGCCTTAAACTTGGGCTTACTAGACGCAAATTATATTAATTTTTCTGCTTTTATCAGAAAAATAAATTATTGATAATTATCAAAACGAAGGACTTTCATCAATATTTACAAAAGAAGAATGTAGATAATTTTCGACGGTACTGTACATTTTTTTTTATTTTTACCATTTCAAATTAGAAAGTTTTCCCATTTTTGGGACTTATAAAATAGTTTCAAATTTCAACTTTAGATATTTGATTTTTTAAAAGAGAAAATGCTTGAAAAAACTTTCCTGCTTTAATTATATACTGTTTTTAGGCAATCGATTTTCAGCCGTAAAATTTTCAACTGATTCAGCCAATAACGGGTTCAGCTTTATCAGTTTTATAGTTGACCGCATTCTAAATCAAAAGCTTTTAAATTAAAATAATTCAGATCTAAAAATTTTTAAACTGTTAAAATTAGATTTTTCAAACTCAAAGAACTCAAAGTTGATTAATTTTAAACGAATATTCTTTTCAACCATCGCCAGCTACGTAGTAATTATGTCTCCTAATAAAATTGAATAATTACTTCTAAATTAATTTGAAAGAAGCGTACGAAAAATCTCGAGCCTTTTTTAATAACTTTGCGCAAACTGCTTTGTTCATAATCATATTGATGAAAATTCTATTATCAAATGTGGAAATATTCGCATGAATTTATTTTAAAATTCACGAAGGTCTCTTTGTTTGACGAAATTGCAGTTGATTTGCAGATAATGAATTTCATAAAAATGTTGAAGCCGGAAATAATAAAATGTTGAGCTCGTTACTAGTCATGTTTTGAGGGAAACTTTCAGAATGAATATTCCCGTGGAGGCTTTTAGATCGAAATTTCCTGTTCAGCATAACTACACATAGAATCTCTATTACGAAACTTACTTCGAAATTGGACACGGGCACATTCTCGTTGAATATGGACCACGTTTTACTTGTGACAAGCAAATAATTCGTAAGCGTAACTAATCACTGCGGAACCAGACGTCCACATAAATAGAGTTGAATATATAACTAAAGTACTATTATGTTGTCTATTATATGACTTCTGGGAATTTCCTTAAACTTTTGAAATTTCAACTAGAAGTCTAACAATTTTATTTCCATCGAAATAATTTGTTTTATTAATGCTGCAAAATTTAAATAAAAGTGAAACTATTTCTTTTTATTCACACTGAATAAATCGTTATTTAAGAATGTCTTTGCAAATACTGTAAATTAAGATAGATTGAGTGAATAACGATTTGAAATTCAGAACTCAGATTTGCATCGATATCCCACGGGTATTTTCGATTATGAATAGTAAATCCAATGGAGCTCTATGTAGATTCTGCGTAAGTGAGAAAAGATCAACGGGTCTGAAATAAGGAAAAATTTATTCGATCGACTAGAGACAAAAAGGGAACCATGTAAAATTAAAGTTACCGAGAGAGGTATTTAATTCTTATTATAAATCTCAGGTGTTTATGCAGGCTTTAATTTTAACAATTGCATTTTTTAAATATCTGTATTCAGAAAAGTAAAATTTGTTAATTAAACTGATTGAAAAAATTAGGGTAATTTCTAAGGCTAATTTTACAATTGCATTGTAATCTAGTATTACTACACTATTTTATAGAAAATTGAACTCTTAAATATTGTTCGTTATTTGATATTCAAAACAAAAATAAAAAGTAAGCAAATGAAAAAAGCGGACAAGCAGGTTTTGCTTTGAATGTCTGAATACTAGGGTGGACCGAAAAAACTCAATATGATTAGATTCATTTGTAATAACACTAAAGTAAGTTTCTTTGTTGCATCACAAAAAAATTCAAACAAAACAAACATTTCAAAAAATTTCTTACCATTAGGCCAGTCAATTAAAAATTTTATAAATTAAACTTTAAAATATTCCTTACGTATGGGAAAAATTTGTTTTTAAATCCTTTTCGGGTACATTTTATGGAAGTGAATAACATTTAACAGAAAAAAATAAAAACACTCCTCAAAATATAATATTTAAAATGATGACGAACAATGTACGTTTATTAATTTGTACCTACAGTTTCAAAAAAACGTTTTTTAATTTTTAATTGTTTAAGATCTCTTGATAAAGTGAAGAAACACGTACCTATTTTTAGGTTTTAAACAAAAAATTTGTTCCATTTTTTATGGATACTGAAACATGTGCCATTTTTGCCCAAACTTATCAATTGAATAGTGATCATTAATAATAGGTTCGTTATATTGTAGTCATTATTGACTAACTGTTTAGGAGTAGATAATTAGATTTATCAATAATTGTTGTAATTAGTTAAATTAATTATTTGATAATTTTTACTTCAAAGTCTTTGCTTTTACATTCCGAACATTTTTTGACTGCATATCAACCTTCTTATGACGGTTACAATAATAACTGATGTAATATACGGAACGGAAATTTTGGTTGTTTCTTTCTGTAAAAATAGCTCATGTTTTAGAATCAGCAAAAAAACAGGAAACAATTTTTGTTCAAATTCTGAAAATATGCACGTGTTTCTTTCTTCCCAAAAAAAAAAACATAAAAAAATAAACCAAAAAGATATTTTCTGGAAACCTCAGGTACAAATGAACAAAAGTTCATTTTTTGTCACTTTTTGAAACATTATATTTCGATGACAAAAATTAATTTTTATATTTTTCATCAGATGCTATTTACTTTCGTAAATTTCACCTTGAAAAAATGTTTTTTTTCCATACACAAGAAATGTTCAAAAAGGGTTTGAAAATTCTAAATCGATTTGCCGAATTGTGAAAAATATTTTTAATTTTCAAGAAAACTTTGTTGGTGATGTTATGGAAAAACAAATATGAATTGTAATCGACTGATAACACAGAGCTATTACTAAATAACAGTCTGCTCATACCCTAAAGAAAGGCAATTTTTGCTCAAAAAAGCATGAAATGATACAAATTTTTTAAGCAATTTTTAAGATAAAAAATGGTTAATTGTCATATAAGCTCCAAAAAATCTTAGAAAATAGTTTTTTACACTTTACACCGTTAAAAACCCAAGTTTTCACCTCTAAAAATAGCCAGACAGTACACTTGTTAATAATATTTGTTTAAACAACCATCAGTTGTTATTGGATAAGTAAATTTGATAATTTCGTGACATTCTCCTATAATTTCTGCTTGATTTACCAGAAAAAACTTGATTTATTTTAACATATCTACCTGCTATGGATATTTGTTTATAAAAATTATGTATAAAATAACAACCTATTTATTATACTTTATGAATTCATTAAAAAAAAGTTTTTTTCTATAAATTTAAAAATTAAGTGCAAATTGAATCACAAATCTTTAACAATCCCCATGAATGAATTTTCATTTACTTCTTTGTTTATAAAGAATTGCGTAAATTTTTTAATAATTTCTAATCTATTACGCAGATTTTCTGGATAGTTGCTTCGTTGATTATAGGTCGCTTGGAATACATGCAAGTACTTTTTACACACTAGTAATCTTTTAAGAAAAAATTATTTTTCCATTGTTGTTGATTAATTAAAAAAAAAAAATTTGTCATTAGTCCTGACCGATTTGTGCGCAATTTTAATAGCTTTAATAAAAGAAAAATTCAAATAGGTTTACTAACCGCTTTTGAATATCAATTTTTCCAGCGAAAATTTTTTTGCCCTCTGTGCGTCAGAGGGAAAAACAGCGTAATTTTTCTCCCTAGGAAGCAAAATTATGACGTTATCGGTGGATAATGAAAATTATAAATCTTGCTCCTTTTCTTCAATATCTTTGTAATTCACTCTAACATCTTTTTCGTCCTTTAAAAAACTCCAGAATTATATTTTTCTATATTGTGCACTTAATTCACGTTTTATAAAAACTGTCTTCTCTTCAAGTGACTTAAAAATTAAATATTTCTTAAGCGG
>JAUELO010000179.1:47044645-47071065 GCA_032357855.1 Amphibolips quercusostensackenii | reverse complement strand
TGCGGCACAGGGTGGCGAGACAAACCACGGAATGGTCGCCCGTTCTATTCGGCTAATTTACTTTTTGTATTTTCTGTTTAAATCGACCACCCGTCCACCCAATACATACTCTGATTCATTCTCAATTCGCAACCATCCGACCTTTACTAACCGCGGATGCTAAATGTCAGTCTTCTAGCCCATTTTTGAAACTAAAATCCAATGACCACTAATTTCGCGACTGAATCTCTTCTATTGAAATAGTATAAGCTCATGAAGAAATGACAATTTGTTAAATAATATCTACCAAGAAGAAATTATTGTATAAGATAATCGACAAATAATAATATTTTGAAAAACTTAGTAGTACTTTAAACATTAATATAAGAATCAAACTTTTATCGAGCGTAATTAAGATTTAGATATTTATAAAAAGGCTTGAATTGAGAATAGTTTTAAGTGTAGGATTTAAACTTCTGAAATGAACACTTTTATACACTGCTAGAAATATCCGTAGGAATTTTCAGAGACGTCTGTCTAAAGCTTCATGCAGAAACCGCTTCCAAATTTTCCTAAACAGGAACAGAAATTTAAGCAACGGTAATTGCATAAAACTTCAGTCACGTGCTTTAGAAAATTTTGTTACATTTTAGTAATTCTTTGGTACTTCTTTTTAATTTTTATATAAAATATCAGTCCATATTCGTCCTGACAATATGAAAAGTAAGAAAATATGAGTAAAGTTAATATAAACAAATTTGATTCCTTGAGTGTATTATATAACCTTGATACATACGTAGCTATATACATATAAACTTTTCTTAAATATAGTCTTTCTACAATGTATTTAATGAGACAAAGATATATTGCAAATTTATATTTAAATTAATTACCCAACGGAACGACTCAAAATTACGAATATAGCCTATCTAGCCGAGAGGGCGTCATTTGACGTAAACAGCGAACTCACCATTTAGTTGAAAACTGGAATAATTATTAATTTACAGAGCTGCTGCTAGTTACTTGCGGTCCTAATGTACCTCTTTGAAGTTTATTTTCGAGGCAGATGATTGCAGTATTTTGTAATTATTTTATTGCAAAGATGATTTTCTCATTAACCGAGCTTCTAGATCGTTGCCTTTAGTCGTCATTGCAATCGATTTTTAAATTACTTCTTTTCGTGCAAATGTTGAGGCCTTTACGATTTTTTTTTTGTTTCTGATTCAAGAAACGCGAATGAAAGGAGCAGGTTTCGTTAACCCAGGTTTTTGGTTATAACCATTGTTATTAACAAGAGGAAGATTTTTTAAACGTGGTTACATAAAGATACATTATTGAGAAGCTACCAGATGAAGAACTAAGAAAATCGAAAATCTTAATCATGAAATTGCCGCTGGCACAAACTAAAGATCATTCTACAACCCTTTATGAGGCCATAGTTAACGAATAGTGTAAATTACAAGAAAATTAAAAAAAAAGTTTTTGTTTATCTTATTTCGAAAACTTTTTCGAGATTTTTTCAAAGTGAAAAAAAATTATTGGTAATTAACCTGTCATCCTCAAGAGTTGAACAAAAATCATGGCATCAACCTTGTAAAGATAGTCTTTTACCTAGAAATACAAAAAATTGTACACGTAGTTGTTACAAAAGTACTAATGCTAACACTTGAATATTACCAAATGTTTCTACTTCGTTGTAAAATTTCTTTTTTTTAAACATTTTTCGCTTCAGTAGTAGTTGTGATATTCAGCCGCAAATATTCTAATTTAAATGAAAATTTCATTGTTTATAACGTTCTAAATTTAAAACAGTTAGCTCTAAAGAAAATTTTATAATATATACAACTATCGTTTTACAATGAGCTTTCTAAATATAATTTTAGAAAAAAAAATCTTTTACTAAATAATGAAACTCCTTATATTAATAGTTTAAGCAAAAACGACAAGAATTTTAAAATAGTACCTTTGATATTTTTAATTAGAAGACTTTTGCAGAATTATCAAACTAAGGTATTGAGCAGCACTATTAGTGCATACAGAAGTGCTACTGGCTACTTAACTATGTCTTTCTCAAAAATGTAAAACATAGAATATTTTTTGTTCTATTCTAAAAACCAAATACCAAGCGATAAAGGATAACTTTGAGATGATTGTAACAAAATTTTTGAAAAAAAATTTTTTTTTTGTAAAACTTCTGAAATTTAAACGACAGTATATGGAAACTGAAGATGGAACAAAATACTTAAATACCTGTTACGTAGAATACAACAATTTTAATGACGTGAGCTTACTAAGGTATTATTTGTTATTATTTTTATATAATAATAAGATCAAAATTTAAAATATTGCTTATAACCTCCTACATGAAAGAATAGATGGCAAATAACCCGAAGTATTACATGTTGAAATGAAGAGAGTAACAAATTAAATACTTAAAGCTTATATTAGTTAGCGGCAGACATAATAATAAAAAAAGCTGATTGATAAAACAGAAGCTATCTTAATTTCTTCCTCACTGGTATTTTTATATTATCACAATCAACATCGCAAAAATTGCTACACGTTTCCGCATGCTGCAAAAGTCTAGTCTTATTATTTCCAATCACACAATCTATTTTGCGCTCCGCTATTTGTTTTTGATTCCCTAACAATTTCTTCAATATGAACATTGGTAAAATCTTTGCAATTAATAACATAATACTACAGTATATACACATCCCTTTGCACCCTCGTCTTCTGTATTGATGACAGAAATCTCTTTGTTTTAAAATCCTTGTTTTTTTATCTCTTTTTTGAACTTTATTGCAACTGTCTTAAAGCTTTGCCTAATCACATCATATTTGGTTGTAAATATCCAACAAAAACTATTCTGTATTTTACAGCCTTGACAAAGACGCGTTTCATTTCTCCTTGAACAGATGATCAGTAAAACTCTTCCATTTCTTCACATGGAGCAATTATCTATGAATGAAAATTCATTTGTCCCTTTCAGTATCTAATTTTTTCACCAAGTTGCAATCCGCAAGGCAGTTATAGATTTTTCAAAAATTTAATATGCTGGATTTTCCATAGCGGCAGCAAAATCTCTGAAAGTCATTTTGTGTTCCGCAAACAGGAGTAAAATTTATATTTAATAAATTTTTTTTACGTTAGAAAAAAATTAGTATAAGCGAAGTGTCTCGTCTTTCCGAAATTCCGGATGACTAGCCCAATATTGTTCATACGCTTGGCTAGTCGTTCCAAAAATTCGGGGCGGCAAGCCCATACCCTTTTCCAAGTCTTCCAATTCTTCGGGACGACTAGGCACAGCCTAGCATAAAACTGTTTTTAATTTCTAAGAATAGGATATATGTCGTATTTTACAATTCCATTCAGTATTAGCTGTTCAATGCAATTTTCCAAGGTATATTGAAGAGTAATAGAAGAATTTTTCGGGTTTCAATCGTGTGAAAAACTACAAATCTTTTCGACGTTTCGTGAACGTTGCAGCTCACTTCTTTAGGGTTAACCAGAAACTGAGGTTTCAGGTTATGTTGTATATATATACAAATATATATATATATATATATGCTCTACGGTGCCTGTGATTGGCTAGAGCATATTATTTGACCAATTCTAACGGATCAAAGATCTTTCTACACAAAAACAAAAAATAAATTCTCAGAAATTACTTCCAGTAAAGCACACACCACTAACGAACACAGTAAAAAACATCTCTGATCATCCTCCTAGCAACGAATGGATTTCAGCTCAGTTTAAAGGGCATAATTTTGCAGTAGAGTCCTACAAAATTGCAAACGAAGAAATCAATAGTAATTTGGAATCCACAATATATACACTTCCACCTGAAAAAGCGAATTACATACGACGTAGGACGTTTAAAATTTTACGCAAAGCCAAACTTCTTTCTTCAAACTTTACAAAACAAGAAAAAACAGCAACTAAAGAACTTAATGAGAACAAAGACATCATAATATTACTTGCAGATAAACGCAACGCAACTGTGATAATGAATGAAAAAGACTATAACAAGAAAATCATGGACCTTTTAACTGACGATACATACATGAAATTCAAAAAAGACCCCACAAAAACAATAGTCAGTAAAACAAAAGTTCTTCTAAATAAATCTAAACTTGGCAACAAAACAATATCTATATTAATACCTAATAATCCCATTTCTCAAAAACTTTAAGGACTCCAAAAAATCCACAAAAATAACATCCCACTCAGACTGATCGTCAGCGCAACAAACTCACCAAGTTTCAACCTAGCACGCTTCATCGCTAAAGAACTAAAGCCGTTAATAGGTAACTCTAGCACACATGCACAAAACTCTTTTGACCTTTTCAAGAAGATACATTCTAGTTACATATACATTCATATACACATATACATTCTAGTTAGTTTTGACATAGTATCTCTTTTTACAAAAGTACCAATCTCTGATACAACGATATTATTAAATCCTTTGCAAGCCTACCCTCCGATCTCATACCATTAATAGAACACTGTGTCAAAAATACTAACTTTTCCTTTATTAACCAATTCTATAAAAAAACCTCAGGAGCAGCAATAGGATCTCCAATCTTCCCTATAACGGCCAATATCTTTATGGAAAACCTTGAAACTAAAATCTTTAACCAATCTTAGCTTAAACCTGAATTTTCGTACCGTTACATTGAAGACACTTTTGTCATCTGGCGATATAGACAAGAGGAACTATACAAGTTTTCTGATTTTATCAATCAATTACAACCCAAAATCCAATTTATTATAGAAATTAAATAAAATGGAAACTTGCCTTTCTTGGACGTACTAGTTTACAAAAGATCTGATAACACATTAGGACATGGAGCTTACAGAACACCCACCCATACAAACAGATACCTACATGCTTTCTCCCACCACTACCCATTTTAAAATCAATCGGTCATCAACTCCCTTGTTTACATTGCTGTCTCTATAACAGATAAAGATAACTTACAAAAGGAATTACAAGACGTTAAACAAATCCTAATACAGAACGATGACACAAACAAACAAATTAATAAAGCAATAAGAAAATACACTCAAAATAACAATTAGACACAATCTACTAAAAAAAGAGAAAGAAAAACGACCACCATTGTACCCTACATCCAAGGTAGCACAGAAAAAATAGGAAGAATTCTCAACAACCACAATAGTCAAACCATATTTAAACCACCTGCAAAAATAGGACAACTTTCAAAAAACCCCAATGATAAATAGGCACCTCTCAGTGATCCTGGAGTATATAAAATCCCTTGCTCTTGTGGCAAAGTCCACATTGGAGAAACCGGGAGAGCGGTGAGCCAGCGTGTGAAGGAACATGAAAGTAAAGTCAGGCTAAAACATTTTACGCAATCAGCACTAGCTGAGCATCATAGCGAAACAGGACATATCATTTTATTTGAAAAATCTACCATCTTCGCAAAAACATGTAATATTTTTTCAAGAAAGCATAGAGAAGCAATTGAAATCTTAAAACACCTTCATAACATCAATAGGGACAATGGATATAATACTAACCCGATTTGGCTTTCTGTCCTCCCGGGTTTTTTTTAAAAAGACTTGATTGGCTAATCAGGTTCAACCAGCCTCCATAGCGGGGCGCTCTGGCCAATCACAAGCATCGTAGAGAGCATATATATAAGAAAACATACCCTGAAACTTCAGTTTAAGGTTATGTTTCTTTATAGTTTAGGCAATGAAAGTAAAAATTAAGTATTTAAGTAAATTGCATTTTTAATCCCAATTATTGCAATCCTTTTTATCAGGTAATTTTTTTGTTGGTAATCTGTTCCATATTAACACAAAACTTTTATTTTCAAACTTAATAAAACTAGTCATACAATCCCACTTCTCGATACGGCTGTGTGCCTTTTTGAGGCCGCTTAACTGAAATACCATTATAAAAGAGAGTAAAAAATAATCAATTATAGCCACAAATGAAATATTATCTTCTTGATACAAAAATATAGAGAAAAAGAAAATCTGTTTCCTAGCATATACATTGCATAATAGTATAGGGTTACTAAGATGCTTGAGGTCATTAACAGTCATATCAATTAGGTCAAAATTTAAATAAACTGTTTAATCTTTTGCGTTAAAAACGAAGGCTTATCCAACTATATAACTGCATGTTAAAACGCCGACAACGACGAACAGAACATTTCGATTCTGTTTTAATTTACGACGAACAGGCATAATAATCACCCAGATAATAAATATAATAGAAATTATATTTAAGACATAAAATACGTAGAATGTAAATAGAAGAACAAAACGCAGATCAGATTGAACAGAACGTGTAAGGCTCCTAATGAGAGCGCCAAAAATATTGAATTTTTAAAAAACGAAAACGTTAATTTAAAATGAACTGGTTATAATTACTAATGCGTCATATTTTGGTTTAAAAGCTAACGCAAAATTAAAAACACTACACTACAGCACTAGAGAATAAACATCTGAATCTAAGGATTACTTTTCACTCTTTCGCGTAAGGCACTTTAACATTTATTCGAATAATTTCCGATGGATAGCGACAGCGGCCCGTTTTCAACCTAGCCTGTTAACAAGTGTGACCAAATTCACTTTTAAATTCTGAAAAAAAATAGAATTTATTATGAATTTTAAAGAATTTAAAGTCAATCTACTTTTCCTCTCTCGACTTTTCTTCTTCTAACAATTTTAAAGAAGTCAGGAAGTCTAAAAGAAGATTGAATCGCTTCTATTTATCAAGTACAAACCCTCTAATTGAGTTCCTTATTCGCATCCTGTATCAGAAATGTTTAGAAATCTAATAATGTTTTTTTTTTAGAAATAAACTCAATTGTTTTTCAGCAACACAGCTGACAGCATAAAAAAAATGATTTTTTATATTATATTAATAGCTCCTGAAAAAGTATACACAACGTTTTTTTCATGAGTAAATTTAGGTATGGATTTTTTATACTTAATTTTCTTACAAAATGTGAATAGATTTCATCCTGTTAAAATTTTTTAATACAGAACTTTAATTCATTTCTTGATTTTCTAAATCGTGGTAAGACACATACATTTGTAAAATTATAAAAAGACATTAAAAATTGACCTAAGAATGTTTTTAAAAAATAAACATATTTGGTCTTCTATTGAATTTTTAACCCTTTAGGATAATTCAAGGAAAAACAGAGATCTCTTCATTATTCTACATAATGAAAAATTAAGCGAATCTTTTCTCTAAATAAGGCACCTGCCTGATATTTATATGTTACATATGTCACATCTAATTTATTTAAAAAATTTTAAGAACGTAGTGTAATAATTTAAAAACATGCTTTTCAATTTAAGAAACGACAATAAAGAACTAAGACTTTATTTTACATGGAATTCCAAGGAGATTATCATTTTTAAAAACGTTTATTTAACAAAATTTAGTTTAAGTGTTGTTATAGAAAGTTTTTTTAATAATATAAATGTTATTCATTATTGCAAAAGTTATTTCCTATAATTTTAATATTTGAAGTTGTTTTTTCAGAATATTTTTTCATCAAACAAAAATTTTGCAAAGGATATAGCTAGTAGTAATATTACAATAGCAAAAGCGTGAATTATTTGTATTAGTCAAAAATAACATAGAATTTTTTTTTAAATTTTACATCGTAAAAAGCTGTTTTAGGATTTTAAAAGGTTTCTGCAATCCAAGAAATAACGACTATTCATCAGATCAAAATGTAATTATTAAATATTGCTCTACTTTCAAAATTTTTTATGAAGTTTCAGATTATTAAAGAGAAAAATATTTATGTTTTGCTACAAATAAATGATATTTAAGAGATCGAGATCTTTTTCTACAAACTCTTTAATTTTACCTTTAATTTAATTAAAATAAACTGCATTTTTTATGTTATGTATTACAAAAATTTTTCACATAGTTTAATAATATACATTTTCTAAATTCAGTGGTAATATCGGGAAAAAAATAAACACGTAAAGTTTTGAAATTTCGTGAACAAGAATATACTTCTATTGGGTTTCACAGCGTAAACTCGACTGCTCATAAAAATTAAGGAACTCTTTTTCATTAATTCTTTACTTCAAACTTCCTCTGCAGAGGAAAATTATACACTTTGTTCTTTAGAAGTATTATAAAGTTTGTTAAATTACGTCGGAAAGGACCTGGTTTTAAAAGAATTTAATGCATTTTATAAAGAAGCATATTGTAAAAATTATAAGGTGCAAACTTCACTACTAGTTGAAATAGTTTTGGATTATAAAGTTTATTTTTGTTATGTAAGTCGAATAAAGAAAATTTCTACTTACAGTAAATTAATAAATATTATTTTTCTTCAGGTAAGTCAACTATACTACACAGGAAAAGAGGCAGTATACAAAAAAGTGAGTGAATAAGTTTTTGATTTTTTGAAAATTCAGTGGCCGTCCAAAAACTGCATTGCATTATTTTAAAAACTTTTTTAACAAAAACTGTTTACCTAATTTTTAATGAAGTACTGAGTTCTAAAGCTAATGAGACGATTTTCGTAGAAAAGGCTTGATTTGTGAACATAAAATACCAATTTCCAACCAAGACAGATGATTTTCTGAAGAAATAGTTAAATTTTTAACAAATAAATAATTTTATATTAAACAGCCACATTTACACCCAATTAGTTAAACATTCTAATATAAAGACGGATTTTCATTTAAAATCTTGAATTTGCAATCAGATGGTCGAATATCCAAATAAAAAGTAATTAAATTTAACTACAAGCAGTTGCATTACGGACGAAATAGTCGTATCCTTAAGAAAAATGCGTGTTTTTAGTAGACAGCTAACTTTTTAACAAAGAAAGATACATTTTCCAACAAGAATTTTCCTACTAAATAAGATGCATTTGCAGTTCAAAAACAAAGCAGTTGAATTTTCCAACGAAAAAATGACTTTTTTACAAAATAGTTAAATTTTTATAAAGATAATTGAATTGTCAAAAAGAGAATTAAATTTTAAACAAAATAAATAAATTTTGATCCACATTGTTAAATCTTTGATCTGCAAGCTAAACTATTATTAAAACAATTGATTTTACGAACAAAATAAAAGAAACGTAAAAAAATAATTAAATTTTTAAGCTAAAAAGACGAATTTTTTTAAAGAAAGTTGAATTTTCAATGCAAAAGAACAAATCTTAAATACAGAAAGACAGATGTTCTTCAAAACAGTTAAATTTCAAACAGAATAAATAAATTATCACAAAAATAGTTTATTTGTTAACAAAATAATTAAATTTTCAACAACGTAGCTGCATTTTTAAGTAAAATTATGAATCTTCAAAAAAATGAATTTTTAACAATGAAGTTCAACCAAGTAGTTGAATTCTCAAACAAAAATGTATAATGCTAAATAAACTATATAAATGTTGTTATTCTAACAGAAAATATTTTAATTTTAAATCAGAAACGGTAGAATTCATAGAATAGATGAATTGTAAACAAAAAATCTAAAAGTTGGTATTTCAACACAAAAAAAACTTTAAAAGAAATTAAAAACAGTTGAATTTAATTAAATAATAAATTAATTTGTAGCCAAACAGTTGCATTATATTAACAACAAAAAAACAATTTTTACATAAGCAGATAAATGTTTTAACGAAAATGATAAATATTCAAAAAAGAGTTAAATTTTCAACCAGAAAAAGTTTTTCATTCCAGAGGAAAATAAATATACACCTAATTGACGAATTTGCAAATTAAAAGGGCGAATTCTCTAAAAAACAGTTAAATTTTTAAGACAAATAGCTATAGTTTCAACCGAATTTTGAATTTTTACTAATCAGTTGTACTTTCAACCAACGATAAAAATTTTTAATAGAAAATTTAATGATAGTTGAATGTTTATCTGTAAATAATCAAATTTCAGCCAAAAATGGATATGTCAAATTTTCAGTAAAGAAAATGAATTATTAACTGAACAAAAATTTTTTTCACAAAATAAGTAATTCTTCAACCAAATAGTAGAATATAAACCAAAAGAAATAAATTCTAAAGAGAAACTATAATGCAAAACTTAATATTTAAAAATTATTGACTTTCAACGCAGAGTGGTTGAATTTTGTATAGGGTTCTATTAATTCAGTTCGCGTTCGATCGAAAAAACAAGAGAAAGGTAAGTTTCTTTAAAACGAGACAAAAAGGAATTTTTTTTGAAAGGTGTAAGGCATAAAGTATAAAATAAAATCAATAATTTTTTTTAAGCATTTCAAAAAATGAATTCTGTGAAATCGAAATCACTATTTGAAGAAAAATAAAATTGAATTGCTGAGCTGAAGTGTTTTTAAATTGAGGGAAAAAAACTATGATTGAAAAAATTATCCAGTTTGGAAAAATAGAATGTGGAAGTTTACAATCTCAAAGTGAGAAAAACCTAAAATTGGAATAGGCTTGGTTACGAACCACGATAAAAAGTGCAGTTGTTAATTTAAACAAAAAATAACAGCTTACTTCCTAGATATTGAGTTTCTGAATCAAAATAAAATGACTTTACTCAGAAGAATTTAAACAATTTCAAGTAAATCGTTCCTGAATTCGGGGGTTTCAATTTTATGGGTTCTGGAAATCTTTTTTAGATCTAAAAAATTATTCCGTTTTAGAAAAATAAAGAATAAGTGTGACGGTATCACACTGTAACAAACGATATTTCGCTAAGGTCTACATAAAGAAAAAACGTATATGTTTCTTGATGAATAAACGATAATTATTTTAACAAAACCAATTCTAAGAGGAAAAGCAAAAGGAAAGGAAAGGCAAAAGGGAGAAAAAAAGCAAAAGTGAAGTGGAAAGAAACCTTATAAAAGTGGCTTTTTGTAGGAAATAAAGGTTTAACATTTTAGCTTGGACTTTGATTCGTACTTTGTTGCTGGAAAAATGATGAATATTTTCAAAAAATAAGTATTTTTTGATATAATTGTATTTAAAAACTTTTAGGAAAAATAATATGGTCGAAAAAAGGTTTAGAAAAAAGTAAAGAGGTTCGGCAATTGAAAAAAAAAGATGGAAGACAAGTACAGAGAGTCAGTTATCTGGTTTTAAATAAGCAATATATTTATTAGTAAACTGTTAGAAATGTTTTGGAAATCGCGACGCATTCTGGATACTAAGGCAATTGAAATTTAAGAAATTATTTTGCAAAAATCAAAATTCAGTAACTTCTGTAGTAAATTTCATTACTTTTCATTAACATTCAGAAACGGTATCTGAAAATTACAAATTGCTTCCTAAATTTCTAAATTGTGATAAAAACATAAGTTTACTGAAAGGAAAGCGCAGTTGTCAACTGCGCACTCTTCGCTTCTCGATTGTATTCAAAGCGGACACAGCATGGTGCTTGTGGTCATGGGCGGCAATGCACTGCAAAGGGTTTTGTACATCAGGGCCGAAAATTCCTAGCAGAAACTGCGTAAATTAATAATTAATCAGGGTTCAAGTTGAATGGGAACCCCGCTGTTTACGTCAAATGACGTCCTCTTGGATAGATATGTTATATCTGTAATTTTGAGTAATTCCCTTAGTTCATTAATTTTAATACCAATTTGCAGTATACATTTGTCCTAACAATATAAATTATATTAGGACTATATATAGATAAAATTTATACGTAAATAGCTACATACGTATCTAGATTAAAAGTTATACTAAATAAATCAAATGTGTTTACGTTAACTTTACTGATATTTTCTTACTATTTATGTTTTTAGGATAAATATAGAATACATACTTTACATTAAAGTTGAAGAATTAAAAAAATTTCAATTTCTTAAAATTTTCAGTTACAGTAACTAAAAATTACTAAATTTTAAAAGAGTTTTCCAAAACATGCGACTAAAGCTTTATGCAATAACCGTTGCTGAAATTTATGATCCTGTTCAGGTAAATCAGGAACCGTTTCTGCAAGAAGCTTTAGTGACGCGTCTCTGAAAATTTCAACAGAAATTTCTTACAGAGTATGTTAAAAATAATATTTTAAACAAATCATTCAAACACAATATATATTTAATTTTTCATGCAAAAAGCATATTTTTGGCCGAAATTTTGGTTACCTAGTTCTGTACTGCAACCCTTTATTTATATTTTCTATGTGTGATATCACGTTATGCGAAAACTCTTATCCCCTATCAGTGTTACTAAGTTTTTTAAATTAAAAGAATTGCTTAATTTTATCAATAAACATAAGTTCCTTAAACATTTGATATTAAAAATTTTCTAAAATTCTTTTTTTGCAAACTTAAATTTAATTATCTAACTTTCTTGTTTACTATTTAAGTTTTAAACGCATTAAAACTTTGTTGCCAATCAAAGTGGAGTGTCGCATTGTTCTAAAATTGTAGTTCTACCACGAGTGTCGTTTCGTTCTTTCCAGCAGTTGCAGAGAAATATGGTAATTCGTATTCATCATACTTTCTGAGGCGCGATAAGTCGTCTTTAAGAGGATATGAAGCACCACTAAACATCCTTCCTTTAGAAAGAAAACTTCCTTAGAAAATTTCTCTAGCAACTCTTTGTCTTTAATAATAGAACTTCTTCATTCCTCTGGGGTGATTTTTCTTCATTGATGTTTGTGTATCCTCTCTTGCAATTTGATTCAGGCAATTCCTAAAATGCAGACAAGAGATATATTCTCAGAGGATTAGACCTCTGGTTAGACATTTAATATTCATTTTTTAATTTATATTCCTTTAAATTTTCAAAAATATTTTAAGGATTTTATCTTCAAATTGATATGTGATTAATTGCTTTGTATTGTATTGCACTAAAAATGTCTAAATTAGTCAAAAATACGTATGTATAATATTTTAAATATGGCAATATGTCAAAAAATGGCTACTCATGGTTTACTGTCGACAAAACATATAAAATCATTTAAGTGAATATTTCACTATTTTGAAATTTGGCCTTGAAATCTCGGTCGAAACAACCTTCAGTAGTTATGTAATTAGTTCAAATTCAAGCAATCATTGAAAGATTCTCGGAAATCCCTTTATACATTCTTCAATCACTTAAAATCTGAAGAAAGTCTGTAAATTCCCTTAAGCGTTTTAAAGTTACTTGTAATTATTTTAGAATTTAAATCTTTTTAAATAGTTTGCGAACCCTAAAAATTATTTAAATCCATTAAAACAAATAAGAGTTAAGTTATTTGGCCTGAAATATTCTAGAACCCTTTAAAACTGCTTTGAATTTTTTCAAAATTCTTAAAATTCTTTTAAATATTCCTAGGTCGATTAAAATTTATAGATATTCTATGAAAATCTTCCAAACATTCAACATTTCTGCACATTCTCTAGAAATTATTTGGAATCCCTTAAAATATTTTCAAATATCATAAAATTATTTTTAGTCTCTGAAACTCAAAATTCAAGTTACTAATTCCTTGGTATTAAAGAATTTACGAGGATAAATATATTTTTGTTCTTTACTGAAATTATTCTATGTTCTCTTATCAATGTATAAGAACAATAACATAGTTTACTATAATAACGTAAGCGAATTGGGATTTAGCAGCGGATTTTATTTTGAACTAATAAATGAAATAAATGGAACAATTTCAAGTCATTCAAAAGCCAATCAGGTTTTCAACAACAATAAAGACAGACTAGGATCATCAATCTCATGCCACGAGCGCGTGCAGTTTCTCTGTTTCAGGGGCCAGATCATTTTTATTACCAAATAAAAATTTTAAATGATAATTCATTTAAAAGTTTGTTTGCATAATTTGACGTGCGAATTTAAAAATTCAGCAAAAATTTTAAGAGAAATGTAATAGCTGATATTTCAATTAAAAAGTATTATTCTTTTATATAACAAACATTTGAATTTATTTAAAAATACAAATTTTCACCAAAATAGCTAAATCGTCAATCAAAAAAGATTGATTTCCAACCAGTTGTTTTTTTAACAAAAAAGATTAAATATTTTACGAAAGAGACGAATTTTCTACAAAATTGCTTCTTTTTTTCCCCAAAAAATATTAATTTTCCACAAAAAAGCTGATTTTTGACCAAAGAGATGCATTTTAAACTGAAATGATAAATCTCTAAATTAAAAAGTGAATTTTTAAGAAAATTGTTGAACTTTTATTCAGAATATATTTTTTAGCCTAAAACAAACAAAATTTAGGCAAATTATAATTTGAGGAACAAAAAAATTTGAATACAAAATGATAATTTTGAATAGCTATTCATTAATTTATTTTTCTTTTTTTCAGGTTACATAAATATGTTTTTTCTAGGTAGTATCGAGAAAATTTAAAAGTGTTTTTGAATATTTTGGATATGACGGAAAAGAATCTAGAAAATTTTCATAGGAATTTGGTCTATTTAAAAGGATTTTACCATCTTCAAAGCAATTTTCTTCTTAAAGTTAAAAAAAAACTCAGGAATATTTGATAATTGTATAGAAACCTTTCAAAGTTTTAAAATATTCTTTAATCTCTTAAAAATTCAAAAAATTTCCAAATTTTTTCTTTCACTGACTCGAATCATTCCTAAAATTGTTCAAAATTCATACGAATTCATTTTGGATAATTTTAAAAATCTTCTGTAATGTTCAATCATTTTTTCAAATACTCTCTAGAAATTAATTTTTTCAACTAAAAAATCCTTTCAATAATCCCAGGAATCTTGAGAACATTTTTTTATTATCTTAAAACCTTTAAAAATCTTTAAAAAAAACTCTTAAATTTAGTTTCGAAACCTTTAAAAAGCTGAATTTTGATTTAAGGTTTTTAAATTTTTTTTATTGAAAATTTTTGTTCAAACTGATATATATCTTTTAAAATCTTTAGAATTTTCCCCTAAATTTTGGAAAATTAAAAAATTTACTCTAAGTCTTTCAGAAGCCTTCTCAATGATTTTGAAAATCTTTTGAAATGTTTGAAAATATTTTAGAATATTCTCCAGAAACAAATGTTGCAAAATTTTCCAAAAAATCGTATGGCGGTTTTTTAATTCTCATGAAACCTCTCTAGAATGTTCTCTAGCATGTTTTCTATGAATTAATTTGAAAAAATAAATTTGAATTTTCTTTGGAATGTTAAGAAGAAATTTCATCACCTTAAAATCTTTAAAATCTTTCAAAAGCTTAAAAAATTCACATTTTGTTTTAAATTTGTGGTTACCTGTAATTTTTTGTTTACCGAAACCGGCAATTTTATTATTTGTTTTTTGCATTCTGCACGATTCGTAAACTAAGCTATTCTAAGTTTCTTTCTAGAATTTTATTTTATTTTTTTTTTTGAATGTGTGAAAAAGTTTACGAATTATAGTCTGGTAGCAAAATGTTGGAAACATAATGAACATTATTATTTTTAGCATCTTTTTGTTTTAAAAGTAGATTTTACTTCGCATGCTACTTATTAATTCTCCTTTAGAAGTCATTTTTAGGCTTTTTTCCCTATTCTGTGCAACCAGCTCTCTCTCTCTCTTTCTCAGAATTTCCAGCTTCTTTATCTATTTTAGACTCTGACCATTTCCATTCGGAATCCACTTCAGTATCTCTTTCATACTTTTTTCTTCCCTTCATCACCTGTACACCTCTCTAACACATGCAACCATGTTTTCTGTTCATATCTACAAACTCTTCACAGACTCTCTTCTTCATTCATCCAATGACTGCATGCTCTTACACTCTTTTCTATTCTAAATCTCATTACTCTTTTTTATTTCCTCTCTCTTTTAATTGTTTTTTGAAACTGTGGTTCCTTCTGCATCCTGACCATTCGATACCAGCTGTTTTACATTAAATCCGCGATTTTCTCTCATCTTTCCTGTCCTTGCCTTGCCTTTATATTCTTCTCTATTTCCTTACACTGTCTTTATTTAACTTGCAATCCACATTCAAACCTCATTTCATATCTCTCCTCTACCTATCTCGAACGTCCCATGTTACCCCTCCTCTCTTTATACACAACCACTCGTGCACACGCTTGTGCGATTCTGCTTTCGTCTCCCTTTCTTAGTTTCTTTTTGAAATTCCACGCCCTTTTCATATGCCTAACAATCATTTTCTCTTGACCTATTTCTTCCCTCAGAGTATAACCTGGACAGCTACAATTCACTTCCATGACCCATCTCGAAAATCTCTTATGCAGACTTTCCACTCTCTTATGCTCTTTCCATACCCAAATTTTCACTCCATAGCTTTATACTGACCATACTAGCACATCGAACATCCACAGTCCCATCCTCCACTCGTCCTTGAACCTTCTTGTACCTATACCCTATACTTTTCTCATTACTTTACTCGCGCATTCTAATCTCTTTTTCACCTGCAGTTCGTATTCTCCTCTCGTTTCAAACCACAATCCTAAGTAGCAAAACTCCTCAACCAACTTTACACCACGCTATTACTCTATCATTCATATTCCACCTTATGCTTTTTATTTCTGACACACATCATGTTAGTCGTATTCACGTTTACTGTTAGACACTTTACTCCCACGTATTCCTAGAAGAATCTTATTATCAGATTCATTCTTCTTTCATTGTTCGCTACTAGCACTACATTTCCTGCATATGCTAGGGAATACACTATGCCTGTTCCTAATATTGTCCTTTCTTACCCTTCCCTCTTTATCTTCGTCTTTAAGTATGCCAGAAGAATGCTTAATAGAAGTGGACACAACGTGCACCGTTATCTGAGCCACCTTTCCATTCAGAATTCCTCTCCTTTCCCTTCTCCTATCTTTACACATATTTCAGATTACACAAATATTTCCTTCCTCTTCTCTATTGAACCTCCTTCTCTCTCTCTTCTTCTCTTCTTCCTCTCTTTTATGGCCGTCCATAACAACCTCCTGTTGAGTGAGTCAAAGGGGTCCCCATCCTTTTCCTAAAACTCGTTTGTTTGTGTGGCATAGTTCCCTTTTCTTCCAACTACCTGTCTCACATTCCTCCGTCCACCTTTCTCCTCTCCACACCTTGCCGTAAGTCCTCCACATCTCTTCTTTCGTTCCTAATTCTCCGTATTTCAGTGCTTTAATTTTCAAACCATCCTTCCCTGTGGCCTTGTTTCTTTTCAGCCTTGCATTTGTCTCATTTACCTCTTTCCTTCTAGTCTCGTTTTCGCTGTCCTCGTCTCCCGATACCGTCTTTCTTCCTTTACCTTATTTTTTGCACACCCTGATAGACTCTTGAAATACTTCGTTCACTTTCATATCTAGATTTTTTCATTTATGCTCTACTTTTGGCCTTTTACCCTGCTTATTACTTCCCACTACATCCCTTCCTTAATAGCTTTCTCTGCCTCTTTTATCTTTCTTTCTTCCTTTGCCTTTTCCCCTTATCATTCTTTCGTGCTTTCTTTTACTGTTGTTGAATCCCCTTTTTTCACTTACCCTTTTCTTGATTTTCTCACATTCTCCTTTATCCTATCTTTACTTTCCCTACATTAATCTTTCCAGGAGCCCCTCCTTACCCCCTCACTTCGTTTTCTCGGTCTCACCTCTTTTGCCTCTCCTTATCAATCACTTCTTTCAGTTTTTCTAACAGTGCGTATACGCCTTCCTCTTCTATACTCCCTATATCTTCCTTTTCTACTTTTTTCATGAATGCTTTAAATTTTTCTCCCCCCCCACCTACCCATTTTCAATTTCCTTTCTCTCTATTTTCCCTTCTTCTCCTCCCCGCTTTGGACCTCTACGCTTTTATGTGGTGATCACCAGAAAATGATTTAAACCTATCTCATTGCCCACTTTCATTCTAACCGTCAGCTTTCTTATTTTTTCTTCCGCCAGAGTGTAATCTATTACGATGTCTCCTATACCCGCGTACGTGAACCTTCATTTTTACTACCCACTTGTATGACTGTTACAAATAAAACATTTCGCCTATCCCAAAAAGTCCAGTAGTCTTCTACCTTCCCATTTCGTTTACTTGTGTATCGTTTTTTTTATGAAATCCTCCGTCTCTGTATCTCCACCTCTTCCCCTTGCTTCCCAGTCCACAAACTTAGGTCCCCCTCTATCAGCACCAAAATTTTCCTCCTTTTTTGTCCACTTCCTTATAGTTCTCCAGCCTTTCTCTTCTCCTGTGCGCGCATACAACATCTACAACAAATTTTTCTAATTTTATTTTTCTCACTATTGTTCCGTATTTTTCCATATACTCTCCCTTTTCTTTCTCTACCGCTACTTCTACCACTTCTACACATATGATTTTGCGAACAGTTTTTCTATGCCCTGCGAATCATTCTTATCTGCCCAAGTTCCACTCATCATTATCACGTCTTATTGCGTCAATTACTCTTTGGGAAAACTTTTTCTTGTTTTTTATTTCTGAGACATTCCAAAACCTTACTTTTACATCTCTATCTTCTCCTCTTGCTCCTTTCGTCCTTGTTTTAGCCCTTTTTTATTTTTTTAATCCTGACACGTTTTCTTCCTTCCTATTTTGCTGTTCTTTGTCTTTCTTCCTTTATCAATAATATTTATTTGCATTTAGAAACAATATTTATCGTGAAGTAGAATTGTTTATTAGGTTCTTAGAAATAAAATTCATTATTTGAAAATAACGATTAAAAATTTGCGACATTTTAAGACAACAAACTGAAAACCCTGAAAACTGACACTTGAAGTTATATTTACGCAGTACTCAGATAGCATTCAGGCAATTAGGTATTTCATATTGTGGCGTCAGCTGAAAAGATGTCTGCACGCAGTGAGTCAAACAATAACACCAACTGCATGGGACTGAACCTAATTTTTTGAGTGAAATTTGTTTTGGGTCTAGAGTAAATTGAAAAAACGTCCGAACGCACGAACGCACGTACGACTCAGCAGGTTTCGGGTCAAGCAATCTGTCTCTCTCACATACTTCTTATAACCTCTCTCTCTCTATTTGAGTTTTTCTTTCGTCCGGTGATTCGCGATTCCCCTGAAGACTTCTTTTCGATACCACCACTACACCACGCTAAGCATGTACACGGTGACCCATTTTAATCAATAATCCTAAATATCTTCTAAAATACTTTATCTACGAAAAAATGGTTTAAACAAAGCTTGACCAAGACCAAGGGGGACATTTTACTGTACTATCAAATTTGACCTTGAAGTCAACTGTTAAGGCTAAATGGAGGTAAGACCTTATCTTTAATGAGAACCCCTACTTTCGATTACGGTTAAAAAAAAACGGGAAATTTAACGTTAAAAATGATCAGCGGAAAAATAATTTTTGTGACCTTAGAAAGGTAAAAAATTAAGGTCAAATTTTTAAGGAACGACCAGATGCCCTTTTTCTGAATTGTCCTGGTTTTTGGAGGTTAACAAACGTTCAAGATGCTTTACAAAAGCTGATCAAATGTTGAGATGTACATCACCTTGACCATCATGACCTTCAGGTCAATTTTCAGGGTCACTTGCAGGTCAAGACAATTTTTTTTAGATTGAACTCTGTGCCCAGATAAATTGTTATGTAGACTTCAGGCTGTGGATTGTTACCACAACACCCCCTCCCCCCAAACACAACCAGACAGTAACAATCATTTCTAATAAAATGTATAGACTGTGACTATGTAGTTGCAAAAGTGACAATCTTGACAATGTCACTTTTCTGTGACTAGTTACAAGAAAAACGAACTTTGTCCTTACTTTTAGCGTTACCCAGAAACGACGGCGTGGACGGAGTAAGTTCTGTTTCCTTTGGGGTGTTTTCTTTCCGTGAGTTCCCCTTGCCTCTCACATTTTGGCTGTTTGATAACGTGAGTCCCCTTGGCCCTCACTATTGCTACCAGTGTTACAAGTACTGACGGAGTAACTGTTCAAAGTGCTCTCCATTGGCTTGAAGACACAAGCGTAGACGTCTTTCAAAACCTTCCAAAGAATTTAGCAAAGTTTTTTAAGAGATGGCTGCGGAAGCTGCCTGAATCCTTTCCATCAGATCTTCTTCTGTTGTGGGTCGCTGAGCAAAAACTACAGTTTTAATGTGACCCCATAATAAAAAATCAGGTGATGTGAATCTGGTGAGCAGGGTAGCCATTTGAACGGACCTCCTTGACCAATCCATCTCTCATTGAAATTTAAGTTCAAAAACTGACTTACGATCTTTGCAAAATGTGGCGTAGCACCATCTTGTTGAAGCCACATTCTTTGCCTTGTTGCTAAGTCAACGTTTTTCAACAGTCCAGGTAAATGGTCCTTCAACAACTCTAAGTAAGTGTGTTTGTCAACGTTTCCGTAAAAAAAAGAGCCTAATTGAATAGCCATTTACTATTCCTCACCACACCATAACACTCCATCGATTTTGCTTATCCATCGGTCTGTATCAGTGAGGATTTGCATCCATCCAATAATGACAGTTATGTCTATTGAGCTGTCCGTTGCTGTGAAATTTGTTTTTATCTCAGAAAAGTACATATCGAACAGAACTAGGATCATTCTGTACCATTTGCAAAGCCCAATGACAAAAATTAATACGCGCTAAAATATGATGGGGCCTTAAGGCTTGCGTTAAAGTAATGTGGTAAGCATGATAGTTCAGAGATCTTAAAATTCTGGATAGCGTACTTTGCGGTATACCTATCTCTTTTTAAATCTGTCGATTACAGATTTGTGGAACAACATAAAAAGCTTCTAGACCAGTTACAGCTCGAAACATAAATTGATATGATACTTCGAACAGTTATACAATTTTTATTTTGACGTTACATAACAATTAAAAATTATTTAATTGAAACGACCAAAGTTAAAATAATTCAGCTTCAAAGTATTTATGTACGTCCTGACCGATCGCAGTGTATTGGCTGGGATTTGTTTTTCGTTAGAGTGGTTGACTCTATTCATACTCTATCGCGAGGCATTTGTCTCCCTGATATTGATGCTTCTTTCCGCCCTTATTTCCAATTCTTGTTAAGCTTTCTTGTTTATTGAAATTATAATCTTGTTTAAAGCTTCATGCAGGAAAAATTCTTTATTTTAAAATTCCTAATGCTACCGATTTTATATTTGTAATTTGAATAATTTAAAATTGGGAAAAAAATGAGGTATTGTCAATTTTTGTGATATTTTAATAGTTTTCAAAAAATTGCGCAATATGGCTGATTACTTTCCTACTGAAATCGTTAATTTGATACTAATTATAGGGGGAATGTCACGTTAACTACGCCGCTGAATCAAGACTTTACGCTAAACTGTTTTCAGACAGAAGACATCCTACTAATTTAACAATACTTACTTTGACTGAAAGAGCTTTCAATGGGATTCTTGTTCGTAAACGCCGACATTATGAGTAGTACGAAAATGATGCACGAGCTGTAACAGTTCTAGCAGCTGCTCATCTTAATTTAGAAATCAGTATTCGACAAATTGAAAGAGAGATAGGTATACCACAAAGTACAGTATTAAGAATTGTAAAATCTCTGAACTAACATGCTTACCACATTACTCTAACCTAAGCCTTACGGGCCCATCACATTTTAGCGCGTATTAATTTTTGACAATGGGCCTTGCAAATGGTACATAGTGATCCTAAATTCTTTTGATATGTACTTTTCTCAGATGATTATAGATTCTACAGTGACGGACAGCTCAATAGACATAACTGTTATTATTGGTCGGAAGAAAATCCTCAAGGGTACAGACCGATGGATCATCAAAATCGATAAAGTGTTATGGTGTAGTGCGAAATAGTAAATGGCCATTTAATTAGACCCTACTTTTTTGACGAAAACGTGGACAGACACACCTACTTAGAGTTGTTGAGGGACGATTTACCTGGACTATAAGAGAACGTTGACTTAGCAATAAAACAAAGAATGTGGCTTCAACAAGATGGTGCTTCGCACTCATTTTGCACTCATCGTACGTGAGTTTTTGAACTTAAATTTCAATTAGAGATGGATTGGACGAAGTAGTACATTCGAATGGCCGACCTGCTCCTCAGGTCTAGCATCACCTGGTTTTTTTTATGCATTCATATTAGAAATGCATTTTTTGCTCAGCGACTCACAGCAAGAGAAGATCTAATGAAAAGAATTCAGGAAGCTTGCGCAGCCATCTCTCGAGAAACTTTGCTAAAAAACTGTAGACGGTTTTGAAACACGTCTACGTTAGTGTCTTCAAGCCAATAGATAGCACTTCGAGCAGTGACTCCGTGGCTGATTGTAACACTGGTAGAAATGGCGAGAGGCAAGGGGACTCACATTAATCAACCACCCGAAACGTGAGAGGCAAGGGGAACTCACGACAAGAAAGCACCTTAAAGGAAACAGAACTTACAACGTCCACACCGTTGTTTCTGGGTAATGCTAAAAGTAAGGACAAAGTGTCCTTTTTTGTAACTAGTCACAAAGAAGTGACATTCTCAAGATTGTCACTTTTGTAACTACATAGTCACAGTCTTTGCATCTTACTGAAAATGATTATTACTGTCTGGGTATGTTTGGGGGGGTGTTGTGATAATAACCCACAGCCTGAAGTCTACAAAAAAAAATTCATCCGGGCACAGAGTTTCATCTAAGGAAAAACGCCTTGACCTTCAAGTGACCTTAAAAATTGACGTGAAGTTCATGATGGTCAAGGTGATGTACACCTCAACATTTTATTGACTTTTGTGAAGCATCTTAAACGTTTGTTTACCCTAAAGAATCAAGACAATTCAGAAAAAGGGCATCTGGTCGTTTCTTAGACATTTGACCTGAATTTTTTACTTTTCCAAAGCCACAAATACCATTTCTCCGCAGTTTGTTTTTGGCGTAAAATTTCCCGCTCTTCTTAAATCTGCAGTCAAAAATAGGGGTTCTCATTTCAGAAAAGGGTCTTACCTCAATTTAACTTTGAAAATTTACCTCAAGGTCAAAATTGATGGTGCCGTCAAATGTCTCTCTCTATCCCGGTAAACCTTTGTACAAACCATTTTTTCGTAGAAAAAGTATTTTAGAAGATATTCAGAATTATAGATTAAAATGGGTCACCGTGTATATGCTCCATGTCTCAAAGTTCAACTTCTGCCGTGTGGCCTCACTGCCGCACACTCTTTTTATTTTTAAAAAGCTATTTAATTAATACTAAAATCGTTAGGAGTTTTTTTTATTGATTTTATCATTTAATTTCATTTTCTTAAAATAATATTTGAATACACCTATGGAGAAAAATGATTTTTCTGTGAGTCATTTAAAAGATTAAGCTTCGACCCATGTAGTTGATATTATTGTTTGGCCCTCAGTTCGCAGACATCTTGCATTAACCCCACCCAACGTAAAATACCTAATCATATTTTCAACAACAATGAGTCCGAGATTTTCGATAATTTTGTTTCACCTATTTTTATTTTTATTATTATTTTTTTTTGTATAAAATTTGTTTTCAAATTCTTCAAAAAATTTGACATTTTGCAAATAATTATCTCATTATAAGTTTAAAAAGATTCTATGAGCCGGGTGGGATAAAGTGAAATTTTACGAGCAGTTTTTTAAAATTATTACTCCTAGCCAGGATTTACTCGTCAGCGTATCCAGCAGACTCGCTGTATTGCTGATTCACCGATATCGTTAATACAAGTTTAATTAATTCGTCGCCCAATTAACCCGACCGATAAGACGACGTAAAGGAGCCATAGCAAGGATTACTTTGATGTTGTAAAGGATCGAATTTTCGTAATATAAAACCTAGTTACTCAAGCATTTTATGCTTCTACAGAAACTGAAATTAAATGATCCGCATAGATAGACTAAAAATGTAATTGTTTAAATAAAACTTTTTGACAGGCAAAGAAATTAAAAATATAATTTAATGCATTAAAATATTTCCAGCTAAGGAAGTTTATAAGAAAGCAAAAATAAATTTTACGTAAAACTTCAATCCGTTAAATAGGTAGGTAAGTTATGTAAAAATTATAAAAATTTTCTTTAAAAAGTTGTTTCTCAGGAATTATTTCACACACTTTGCGACAACTTGTAGTTCAGCCTGAGGTTCAATCCATACTCTTTCCAATTTCTTAAACAAGCATAACATTTTTTAAGAGAGACCCAAAAGGCGTATACTTTTGGCATAAAACTGGAAAGTGAATTTTCTCAAAAAGGCCACCTTTAATTTTTGTTTCAATTCGCAGTATTATGACGGCTTGTGAGCTTTGTCTGCGCTAAAACATTTATTCACACAGAAAAACTTTTTTTTTATATAAAACAAATTTTTTTAAATTTTTGATTCTTTTTCATTTATTTTTAGTCTCATGTATCAATAATGCTAAAACCATATTTTCAGGTAAAATGATTTTACTGAAAAATATGAAAATCTAGGAAATATAATTTTCGAACTACAAAATTTCAGAAACTTTAAGTTACAAAAAAAAAATTAGAAATATTTAGTTAAAAAATTAGGTAAGAGTTAATAAAATATATCAAATTCAAAAATTCCAAATTTCTGAAATATCAAAACCAAAATTTTCAAAATTCTAAAATTCAAACTCTATGTAATTAATAAATTTTGGAAATTTCTGCTGACAAAATTTCAGAAATTTAAAATTTTGGTCTTTTAAAAATATCGACTACACATTCCGTAGTTTTGAGTTACAATTACGCAATTTTCTGGTAAATTGTATCTGAAAATTCCGAAACTAGTAATAACAAAATTTCACGTTTCGTTTAGCAGAAGTTTTATCCCGTTACATTTAACAGAAAATTAAAAAAAAAATTTGCGATTTAAGGTAAATTTTGGGAAAATTCTGTTATAGTTTCTTAATTTAATGAAAAATTTCGTTTTGAGACCTACTCCTTCTATTACTTCCATTAAGATCTGTTAAATCTAATATTTCTAAATGCTGTAATTGAATATCTAAATATTTATGATTTAGGCTTTTCAAGGTCATTAAACTAGGACTTTTTAAAAAAGGAATTGATATTGAAAAAATTTATTTTATATTATAGGAAATAATTTCTTACACATAAAGCTATAGTTTAGCAAGAAAAAAATCATACCATATGCCTCTAATATTACTGTGAATTTAAAAAAAATCAAAGGTGGCCTTTTCGAAAAAATTCCTTTGGGATCCCGCTTAAATACTGTGAATGAGACAAGCTTTTCTTAAGAGTTTGTGAACTTAAAATAGAAACGAAAGTATAAAAAAGTTCCATTTGATTTTTTGTCAAAATGTTTACAAGTGCTAGTGAAATTTATGTGCCAAATAAACACTGATAAATAAAGTGTGGCTGAAAAAACAAGTCCTACTCAATTTTTTTTGAATTTTCACAAATCCTGAATAATTTTTAGAACAAAATTCGATTTTCTCTAAATTTTCGCAAGTGTTGATAGGATTTCTATTGCCAAAAGCTAGTGGTGAAACAGGGCTAAAGTACAAAAGAGTCAAATTCATGTTCTGTTTCACTAGGACTTTTACAGGACAATAGTACCAAAAAAGTCTTACATCATTTTTTTTACAATGGATTTTTTAGGACCAACTTGCGGGAAAAGTTTCACTCAATTCATTTAAATTCTCCTTCTTTAGAACCGTAAAATGTTTGAAGAAAGATACATGAATGGGACTTTTCCAGAGTTTTTCTGGATAAAAAAATCGGACGGGACATCCCTGGTACGTTTAGCTAAACAATTATTTAGACCTTGTAAAATTTTCAGAATAAAATTAAGTGAAACATATTTATATCCTTTTAAGTACTTTAATCCTATGTTGGCAGTACTTTTTTGGTACATAAATCCTATCAACAGTTGTAAAAATTTCAAAAAAAAATTAAATGGAGTGTTTCTGGTACTTTGGTTTCTACTTGAACTTCTAAAATTTTTATGAAAAGTTGACACTTAAGTTCTACAGCCTTTTACCCAGTACGTTAATATGACTTTGGCCTGAATCCCAATAGAATTTCAATGGATTTTTGTTAATCGAAAATTCAAAACAATTAAGATTGCACTAGAAGCTGCCGCAGAGAAAATCAAATCATGTAATTGATTACCAAGAAAATAACTTTTTACAAAAAACTTTCAATAATTTTTCATAATTAACCTGAATATTCAAGTAGACCTGCACTACCGGCGGATAACTAGTATCGGACAACTAACCGGGTCACCTATTAAAAATTAACCTGGGTTTTAAACGGTGATGACGCCGTCCAGAATATATGTACATACATATCAGAAAAACCGTTAAAAAGATTATTGAATTATTCAGTTAATAGATTCAAGTAATTTTGCCTTGTTAGTAGTGAATTTTCACGTGAGATAGACAAAAATTAAATCCCTATTTTTAAGAAATATTGTACTTTAATAGTGTACTTTCAATAGCCAAAATGAAAGAAAAAATTCGAAACATCACTTTTGCAAAATACAAAATCAATACATTTATTTTTCCAGCTTCTTCTGAGAGTTGAAGCTGAAGTACTGATGACCAGGCTAGTGGTCCGATACTATCAGTCGGTAGTATCAATGACATCACCATGGTCAGACT
>JAUELO010000179.1:46983189-46996213 GCA_032357855.1 Amphibolips quercusostensackenii | reverse complement strand
ACTGCCCTTGTTCATTAAAATTGCTCCAATAACGGCAATAACTTCAAGATACGCACGAGTTTGCTTGTCCAGTGATGACAACAGACAGCGATTCTTTCAACTGCACATTTACCACCTAAAAGCGCGGGTGTTTTTGAAATTATAAAATATGTACTTGTAATATTTACATTAATAATAAATTATTTCAAAAAATTAGGTATTTTTTAGATTCAATTTCATTGATTTTATATCAGTACAAAACTTAGAAAATATTTATCTGTATGATAATTGATACTATTTATTGAATTCAAATAGACTCGCGTATTATGATACATGCGCAGTTGAAGAAGTCGCAGTCTGCTACAATCACTGCATGATACGAAATAACCCGACACCCGATCGGCTTCAGTTGTCTTCGTAGCCTGTCGGAGCCTCACTGGAAGTTAACGCGAGTTCACTTTCGTGCTTATTCGTGATGTAAACGCATGTGCCCTTGTGGCTTGAAAGTGATTCAACGTATTGACGCAGTTACCCAGCTAGGACGTTAAGGTACAGCGTTTTGTTGTTACGCTCCTGGGTTTTCACGCTTGAGTGCACTTGATTGACAGTTAACGACCTTCCCTTTTTAGCCCCGCCGCAGCTGTCACAATAGATCGCGGCGCGCCATCAATTCCTGGAATTACGAAATCCAGGTTTACGCAATCCAGGTTCGACTGTATTTAAAAATTAATGACGGACCTATAAACACATGAAAGATTTGAACGGAAAGCACATGGAAAATTAAAAATAATTTTGTAATTTGGGTAACATTCAACGGAGCAGGATTAAATCAAATAACCCATAATTTTCGAAATAGAAGCCCTATTTATCATTCATTGCTGGGACATAACTCTTTCGTATACACAGAAAAAAGCTGATCTTATTTTGAGTTAGGTATTGACCCAAACTTGAGTCGAATAAACATTTGTTTGATCCTATATCAATGAAATAATTTTTCTAATTCAAAAAAAAGTTCTTAGATTCAAACAAACATCTTTCTCAGTAAATACGAGACGAAGGACATTTTAGCCTATAAGGATTTCAGGTAAATTGTTAAATAAAAGAAAATTACTTTTCTTCTGCATAATTTTTAAAGTTGGAAATTTGTTTTTGGCAACGGAATCAAGTCTCTGAGTGTACCTCAAGCGACATATTGATCACGTTTTATTCCACGGAAGTTTCTCGTTTTTTATCAAGGTCATCTTTAAAGAAAACTCCGTTCCTCATCTAATTAGAAAAACACGTTTGGATTAAAGAAAGTGAAAATCGCGAGCAACATTTCCTCTAGAAGTCGTAAACGAGTCCCTTCTTGGTCAAAAGTGATACGAATCCGCGCCTAGTCAGAGAATCCGTGCCTTAAGATTGACTTACTGGGCTCCTTGAGAGCGAAAGGGTCGTCGTGATTCGCAGTCGTATTTGATAACTACACCTTTGTGCCTCGTAGAGTCTTTGTCGTTGTTTCGGTTTTCCCAGTAGATATAGGGTTAAAGACAATAAAGGAGATAAAGAGGACTAGAACCTTGAGAGAGAAGCACGAAAGGAGAAAACAGAGAAGAATAGAGTGCTCAATTCTAAGGAGAAAGCTCTCCAAACGGACTATCTCATGCATATGCCATAATTTCATTTGAATGGATAATCACATTCCATTCCTACAGAAATCTCGTGTCAACAAGTTATATATTTTCGTGTTCCTCTGGTTTCATACTTTTTAGTCTCTGATTTGGAAGTGCGCTCTTTCACTTGGTTTGGAATCGGTGTGGCTTAGACTAATTATCTCATTTTTGGTTGGAATATTTTCATTTTTCTGTTTTATTCGGATAGACTAGGAGCTATTATCATGTTAATTGACTTCTGAAGTTTAATAGTGTCAACTTAAAAAAAAAACACCACATAATTGAATGCAACTTCACAATATCTTTACAAAAAATTAACATGGCTTTCACACAGAATCCGCAAAACTCTACATAACTTTACATAACAGAAGAATCAATTTCTAAAACTGTACAGTAATAATTTGATAATAACTCCATGATAATTTCACACAAACTTCTAACGAATTAACAATCACTTTACCCAAACTCCACAAAACAACAAAATTATTCTATGTTAAGGATACACAACTTCACAAGAACGTACTCAAATCAGACAATAACTACACGAAAATTGCAGAAAAATTCACGATAACGTGTTAATATCCTACAATAACTCTATAGAAACTCCACACAAACTTTTAATAATTTTACAACTACTTCACACAAAATCCGAAAAACTACACATTATGTCCACACAAACTTCACACAACTTCACGAGAACGTACTGCAATTACACAATAACTTTACACGCAATCCGCAATAACTCTACACAATAGCATCGCAAAACAACTCCACACAATAACTCCTAGTAGAGCCCACAGAAATTAAAAAGAACTTAATGCAACTCTACAATAAGTCTACAAGATCTCCAGACAAACTTCGAAAAAATTCATGAGATCAACATAAGAACTCGACACACAATCCGATTTGCTATGATACACGGCATGTACACATATCCCAAAAAACTCCATAACACTACACCTAAAGAACATCTAGGCCGAGTTTCGCACACTTTCGGAAGTATAGCCAATAGACCATTTCTTTAGCCCTTAAATTCTTAGACTGAATATCAGACTACTCATACGAAGTCTGTCCCGAACGTACACCTTGTGATGTACCATGAGTAAGAATTAGTTCTGGTCAATGGCGATGATATTCCCTTTAAGGTGCTCTTTTTTAGAAGCCACAACATTTTCTTAGCGATCCTCTCACATTTGGGAGAAACCCTTAAGGTCTCCCTTCGGAATTACTAATAGCTGTTTTATCTCATTCTGTTGTATTTCCTCTACGACCTAAAATTAATGTTCTTTTAGAGGATTCTTTTATTTGAGAAACATCAGAAATCAAAGTAAGTCAGCTCAGGACTACGCGGAGGCTTCCGGAAATGTGTAAAACTGCTTTGACATCAATTACTGAGTAAGTTGCGATGAATGGATAGGTGCTGTTTTTGACAATAGCACAGCTAAGTACAAAGTTGGAGTACAAGGTCGCATACTTATCGCTTACACCTCGTAATTAAAGACCACTTTTGTAATGAACAAAATTAAGTATAATATTTGGTTGACCAGCAGTTTGCAGGAGACTCTTGTAACTTCTGTTTTACAATACTTATAAAGTGACATTTACACAGTGAAGGGTAAAAGGGGGTGAGCTTAGTGGTGCAACCGCTCATAAGCGGCGCCGCGAAAATCCCATGAATTATCAAGGCTCTCAGCGTATAAATATAAAATAACATCTAGCGCTGCAGTAGAATTTGCAGGCTCGAAATAGCTGGCTTGGTGGTTGAGACGTACTAACCTGACGTAATGATACATCACTGTAATGAAACCACCATGCGACATCGTACTTCGTCTTTCCCTTCTCCTCACCCCCTACATTTCTAGACATTGTTCCTTTCCTTTCTCTTCGTTATAGACTCTCCATCATTCTTGTTCTTTCTCTTCTCTTCACAATATTCTCTAGATTCCCTTCCGCTCCACACATGCTTCTTGTAAATCATGGTTTACCTCCGTTTCACATTGCGTAGTGGAAATAAAGTGAAATTATTTCTTACATGGTTCTACGTTGAGCTTGTAAATATGGAAAATGAGTTTTTGAACAAGAAATTTATTTAAAAAGTCGCCAAAAAATATATTACGCCTGCATGAGGGGAGGGGCAGGAAAAATAATACGTTGCGTTACTTAGGAAGGTGTCACGGGTCTTTAGAGGTTCCCTACGTAACGGTGTTAAGACATAATTTTTGCATAAATCTCGAAATCAAACACGCGCGCTACTTGCGCGATTATCATTTTTTTTTTGGTACACCAAATTTCTAAAGTAAAATATTTTTCATAATTTTTTGAAAATAATCTTGAAAATGTTAACTTTTTGTGCGATACTTCTAAAATAATTAACACAAACACTTTATTGTAGAGTCTCTAGAAGTAAACCTAACAAAATAAAAGTATTCTCGCATTTTGTACCTTTGATGTATTTATGAAAGAAATAATTATATTATGATCGATTTATATAAGTGTGATATGAAGAAAATTTAGAGTAAAAAGCAAATTAGTTTTCAATTTTTTTTTTTAATATTAAAATATTTATAATTATTTAAAGAAAAAAGGTGTCTGTCATATGTTACTGCTCTAATCAATTATTTTTAAAGAAAATTAGATGCTTATAGAAAACTCAAATTCTTAATTATGTTATCTAGAATTTTAATAATTCCCACATGAAGCAGTATTTGTTTGATTTTTTTTAAAATAAAGAAATATATTAGGTTTTCCGTAAATATTTATTGTTGTTCTGAAAATATTAGACTTTTATCATATTTAATAAAAAGTTATTAGAGGGTAATTATAATTAAAAATCAGACACTTTTATTGACTTTGATCGGTTTTAGATTGCGTGATTTTCAAGTCATATTTGTAATTCTAAAAAGATTTAATACAGAATAGAGACAAAACCGATCATCCAAAGATGGTAAACTATTTGGTAGGTGATAATAATTATTTTCAAACATACGTACTTAGAAATTTACATAAAAAAATAAATAATTCAAACTTATACACTTCGAGGTTAGTTAAGAATGTTGACGAACATTATCTTCGCAATCAAAATGTAAATATAATATAATAATTATTTAATAATTTTTTTTAAATATTTAATATATATATATATATATATATATATATATATTAACACAGACAAATAGTTTTTAAATTGCTTTAGAAATCATACAATTTTAAATATGTAAGTTTCTTAATATCTTTAAACATTCATGTTGGATTGGAATTTTTATTTTTATTATCATCCCTATTAAATACGACAAACTTGAAGCAAGCATTTATTTTTAAAATCAGTGGATGTTTTATTAACAGAAGCAAAAGTAAAATTATCTTGATACTTAATTTTAGTGTTGTCTTTTTAAATGAATTACACTTAACCATAATGATGAAAAATGTCGAATTGCTAGGAGTTCAAAATCAAATATAAAATACTTTTTTATGCAAATATTAACTGAATAAAGAAGAGAAACATAAAAGTAGAAAGTTCAAGGATAATTTTGGCAAAGCTTGAGACAAGAATCTTAGAAAATATTTCAAATATCATTATTCAAAGTATAACTTTTAAATTCTCTTACTCAATTACATAATTTTTATTTAAAAAAAGCCACGTGACACTGGGAACGGGGGAGGGGTAAGAAAAATATAATGTAATACAAGGCGAAGGGCTGTGGGTAAGAAATGTTCGCAAAAGGCACTACATATTTTAAAAACGGACCCTTATTGAATCCCTAAAATTGTTGTATCAGAGATTTTGATATAAAGAGAATGCAAAATTTTCAATGTTTCTTTATTTTCTCTTATATTGAACTTATTTTATGACTTATTTGCTTTCGTAATTCGTTGATGATACTTTGTTTTTCAAATACAAAATTACCAAAAAGTATTCAGTTCAAAAGAATTTAATAAATAAATCCTGTTAAATGAAAACATCTATTTTCATTAATTCAATATTCCAACGCATTTATCGAAAACTGATAAACATTAACGAATCTGCAATTCGAGTAGCAGAATAAAATACAGGACTTGAATATGTGACACAGATTTTTTTGAAAAAATTCGGATTTAAGTACAAAGTTGGAGTACAAGGTTGCATACTTATCGGTTACACCTCGTAATTAGAGACCACTTTTGTAATGAACAAAATTAAGTTTAATATTCGGTTGACCAGCAGTTTGCAGTAGACTCTCGTAACTCTATGATATCGAAAGAGATTATTTTTTTTGTCTCACCAGAAGGCAAATCAGATTGTATAAAAAGAATACATAATAAAATTTATGCAAAAAAGACAAAAGATAGACTTCTGCTTAAGTTTCTGAGGGTTTTGTAATAGTACACAAACAGTACAGCATTACCTAAAAAAGTTGTTTAATATTTTGCATTAAAAATTTTAAAAACTAAATTGACAAGTAATCTCTTTTGATATGAAAATTCATAGAAAGTCTTGTACAAATTATAAAAACTTTTGGTTTTTTTATTTTTCTGTGCAGTCAGATTAAACCCTTAAAATTATATAATACATTATTAAAAATTTTATTAAGATTATACATTATTTTGTCTGCAAATTTGCATTTAAAAAAAATAATTTTAATATAAAATAATGCGTTTGTGAAATCACAAAGTATTTTCAAACAAAAGTCATCAACATTTCCAACATTAAAGATTTTTCAACAATTTATGCTTTTTTGCTGTGCTAGAGTTTTTCTCGGAAATTAACAATTTCAAACAACAATGATTATATTTCAAAGTTTCACAATTATTTTAACAATCTTAGATTGCGTTAGCGTTTTGCAACAAAAACTAGTATTCTAAAACAAAAATCATTATTGTTCGAAAATAATTTGCAATTTTCGAGCAGCTTCAGTTTATATTAACGTTTATCACAAGAAGTCGGGTATTTGAAAAAAAAAACATCATAAGGTTTCAATCTGAACTACTTTATGTTATGTAACATTAATGTTTTTAGCTGTAAATTACTGTTTTTTTATATAAAATTATTATATTTCAAATAATAGTTACAATCTTAAACAACTTTGGGTTATGTCGGTGTTTTCACCTCGAAATGGTATTTTAAGCAAAAACAGTAGACTCGAATCCAATTATTTTTATTTGAATAAATAATAAAAATTAGAATCCAAAAAATTTCGGTATGTTAGTCATTTTGGCCTCAAATTGAAATTTATAGTAAAGAATCATTAGATTTTAAAGAAGATTGATAATTGTTTAAAACAATATCAGGTTACGTTGGTGTTTAACTTGAATCATTGTAACCATCATATATTATATCATTATAATTTAAACAATGTTCAGAATCTTTTAAGAAATTTCGTTTACATTGGTATTTTTTCTGGAAATTTTAATTTATATGAAAAGATCCTGATATTTCCAAGCAAAGTTATGATCTCATAACAATTTTATGTTTACGTTGACGTTTCGCATTGAAAATTGTTATTTCTAAACAAAAATCACCATTAGTTCAATAGAATTCAGAATTTCTTAACAATTTTGGATTATTTTAGTGCTTGGTTTTGGATACTTAAATTTTTATTTGAAAAACCATTAGATTTCAAAGAACATTTATAATTTTTTGCTTATTAATTTTAAGATGTGTTGACTTTTTATACTGAAAATTGTTATTTGGGAAAAAAATTATAATATAAACTAAATTAAGAACCTTTCAGAAATTTCAAACTATTTTACTTTTTCTCGGCAGAAATTGGTATTTCAAATAGAAAATAATTATATATGTTTTAAAGAAGATTCACAACTTTCAACAGTTTGACTTATTGTGGGCGTTTTGCATTGCAAATTAATATTTTATATAAAAAATCATTACATTTTAGAGAAGATTAAGAATTGTTCAAAAATGTCACGTTTTCTTCGTGTTTTTCACCAGTTAGCGTTATCTTAAACAGAAATAATTTGACTAAAAATATTAAAATAACAATTTTAAGTACCTTTAGGTTATGTTAGTTATGTAAGTGTTGGTTGTCTATATTATAAAAAATATTATCTAATGATTCCGATGTATGTATATCAAATTTATTAATCATCCAAAATATATTCCTTGCTTTTTTTTTATTTCATATAACAGATACTATGAACTACACTTTCGTTTCAACTAATACGTTTTATATTTTGAATAACATTTTCTTAAACAATAATACCCCGCATTTGTTTTTATAGGGTTGTAAATTTCATTTAAAAAATTAAAATTATACTTAGATTAGATATATTTTTAATTCCACTACAAATGAAGGTCTTTGCGAGTAAATGCTAATCAGTATACAAATGAGTTGGTTTACGGAAATACTGAATAGCTCCAACCACGGCTATTGTAAGTTCGAGAACACCTCTTTGTTCCTGCAGTAACGCTCCCAATTTCGGGAATTCCGACCCAGCCGAAGACTCCAAGTTCGCCACTCGAACTTAGATAGTGGTACTTGCATTATCTAACGGAGCGAGAGTAAGGCCAGCACTAACTAAGATGTTTCGCCAAAAGCTGAGGAAGTCTATAGTTTACTCGAGAGGATAATCAATTATCTTTCAAAATCATTTACTCACCATTTAGAGCAGGTTTTCGATTAAGCGTCCGCCATTTTGTATTCTGAAATGCTGATATATTTAGATTTAGCGGGTTTGAAGACCTATGTATATATGAAAATTTTTGAAAAGGTCATAATGCTTTTCAGACTTTTCTTCAACGAATGACTAATTCTCAAATGGATTTTCCAGGACGGAAATCTGGAACAGCTTTTCTTTATGATGTCGCATTAGTAATTAGCCTTAAATCGTTCAAGAATCACCCATTTTTGTCAATTCTATCGAGCGATTATACATAGGTTTTGAAACTAAATTCTACAAAACAACCCAGCGTGCGCTAGTTAGTTCCTGTTTACGTTACTTTGCGCAGGAAATACAGATTTGTTTAATAACCTAATATTTCCATGTTTTAACAAAATTTACAAGACTGTTTTAGTTTTCTTCATAATAACAGATTGTAATGCTATAAAGTCTTTTAAAAATCGAGGTATTTTAGAAACACGCATGTCGAGGTTGCGACGTTTTGGTTTGTCCGGTAGGACCAGTGGGAAGGCAAGGCTCACGAGAATCCAAGTGGCTCGTAGATTAGCTTGAATAAGTGATAAGTTACGCCGCGAGCAATTCTGCCTCCCCTTCACCTCTAAGATCGTTAGCAGTCCTACACTGGGTCATAAATAGATATTAACGACGCCTAGCTCATGTGATAAATAAAACATTATCACGGTGTAATTAAGCCCTTTTAAAATAGCTGTTATAGCACTCTAACAGTAATTAATATCTTACATAATTTTTTCAATATAACTGTTACGGACTGAACAAATTTATGCGTAAACTACATATGACTTCATATAACTAGTATTTTTAAAATCATACTATCCAAACATGAAGCGTTAATAGTAAAACGTCATGTCAGTTCAAAACCAGATAATTCAAAGAACTGGAAATGATTCATTTGATTGCGTTCTTAAACGTCGTGTGAGTCCAAATCTGATACCCAATGTAACAAAAGGATTCATCCAAATCGAAGGAAGGGGATTGCGAATGATGTAAACATCTTGTAGTGTGTTTGACAAAACACGAGATTATGTTTTCGATCGCTAAAATTTAATATTTGTAAGTCACTCTTATCCAAAGAATTAATTTGTTTGGTTTCCAGCTGACGTAATAACTTTATGATAAGACTGTAATACATAGTTAAACGCAACGAACCTGCATTTCGTGAAATCTAAATTTAAGTTCACTATCAATTCCGTTTTCGTGTCATTTCACAAATTTAAAAGTTGCAAAAATTTGACAAATTTGCTCCGATAATGAGTCACACTGTGTAACAAATATATTTGTAGAATTTCTTAAGTTATATGTATTTTCTTCACGTATTTAGCTATAAGTTTGAATAATTAGTTGAGGATTAATCAAAATTCAAAATGTGAAATTGAGTTGAATTGATGTTTTGAATGAAAAAAGAAATATGAGAGTTTGTTATATTAAAGTTTTGAATTCGCATTTTTTATGAATTTGCATGAGATAAATGAAAGAAAAATTTTGTTTAAAAGTCTTTGAGATTCTGAGAGCAATGAAGTCGAAAAGAAATTTAATTATTGCTATAGGTTTTCATCAGAGGAAAAAATAATTTGAAAGAGTTTTGTAACTGTATATATTGACTTTAGGTAATATTCAAAAATGTTCAAAACCTATAAAATGGAAAAAAAACTGTCGGGAGTAGATCTTAGCCTAACAGAGGTTAAGATAACTTGAATCGCGGGTTCAAAGTCGATCTAAACCTAAAGGAGTATCGATAACCTGTACGGTTGACGATCTTAAATTGATCTAAGCCTACACAGGTGAATGCGGGTTTAAACATGGTGTTTAGGCTGGGCTTGACCATTCAGGTTAATGAGGACTTAGGCATCATTTTCGTGTGCTAATTCGGTTGCGGTAAAAATTCACGTGCCTGGTGAGTCGAGCTTTCGCATAAGGGAATTTACTTGGGCGCACGGAGAGAACAGAAGCACATAAAACAGTTTATATACGCACAACTTATACTCTTCGCGCGGGCCCACACACATATATACACGTGCACACACTTCATACATGACCAATATGTGTCAAAGGGGACGTGTTCTTGACCAGTGACCTATCGGCTACATATGGAAAGACACGAAGAAGAAAGAAAATTTGAACTTATAAACAAGAGCAAATGAGAAAGAAGTAAGAAAAAGAGGATAGAAGCAAAGTTTTCAAGGGGGCTAGGCAGTAAAACAATAAAATGAGTTGCACCAAAGAAACGGGGATTTTTTGCTCTCTGGCTCTCGAACAGTTAAGTAGCTCTAGCTAACCTTATTCTGATTTGTTTGCGTTTCCGATCGAGCAAAATCTAACTTCGATTGTATTATAAAATCATTGTCATAAAATATCATAATTCGCATTTTATAAACTCGAAATTTTGACCCTGAATTATAATCAATTTATTTTCAATTTTCTTTTATTTTTGAACTAATTTATTTCAGTTTCTGTATTAAACAATGCTGCCGAAACCCGGGAACTAATTTCCAAAATAACTAGGATAAGATAGTTGTTTTCATTTTTGTTTTGTGTGAATGTATTTTAATTTAAATTAATTCCTTTCCAACTGAGAAAATGCCGCCGAAAAGAACACGATCATCCAAAGAATGATTTACGAGTCCTAAGAAATAATAAACGAAAATATAGAATTGAGGAAGACAAACAATTGAACAACGACGAGGTTCCTCCAACGCAGCTACAAACAAATGACAAGCACGACGTTTCACCGGGACCTTCGTTTTTACTCCCTCCATCAACGACTTTTCAGGTGCATATCGACGGTACAAACAATCAGCAAATACGTCAACATCAAGTAACGAGAATGACTTTATTGGCAAATAGTCTTTCTCTGCAGGTAAGCGCTGATCAATTTGTAATTAGTGAAAGTGCTGGGAATGCGATTACGCGACTTGTTAGCGTAATCGAAAGAACTTTAAATGCGGTACGTGACGCGTTACTAGGGGATGGAAATTCTCGATTAGTAAATAGACTTACGACCGCTAAAGAATTAAGTTTTTCCGAAGATCCGCTGAAGTGGTTAAATTTTAAAAAGCTTACAAAATTTTAATTAAAGTCGGTAAATATAGTGCCTAAGAAAATATAACGCGTTTGAACGATGCATTAAAAGGCAAGGCGTAATGTAGTTGGTACACTTCTCGCTACAAGTTTTGATACGACTGAAATAATGGGTATGCTTAAGTTGCATTATGTCACGAAAAGAGCGGTAGCTGAAAAAATAGTATGCAATTTAAAAAATTTACCTGAAATAGAGTCGGAAAAAGTCATTTTAACGCAATTTGCTTCGAAGCTTAAAAGCGCGACCACCACGTTTAAAACTCTAAATTTGAGTGGTTATTTACACAGTCCTAATTTGATTTGTTTTATAGAGAGTAAACTTCTTTTAGCCTATAAATACGCATATAACCGAAACGCCGCAAATTCGATGACAGAAGAATCAGAATTCGAAAAACTTAGTAAATTTTCATATACTAAGGCTCAATTAGCAGAGAGCGTTTTCAAGCCAATAATTGGAAGTACCGGAAATGTTTTTTTTCGCAAAAGAAAATCACCGCTTGTCGGAAGGCACACTCTTTGCTAGCGAACCAATAGAAAAATGTTAGTCGATGGTTAGAAAAGAAAAATTGTGTTTTAACTGTTTGAAGTTTGCACACGCGAAAGATATCTGCAAAAATATTAAATGTTCATTTTGCGGAAAAAGCCATCATAGTTTACTTCGTTACTAAAATAACCTTCGTCATAATACTTCATTGAATAAACAACAGAAAAATTCGAACAATAAAAGAGTCGCAGGCCGTGTAAATGTCGCTACAGGGTGCGGCGAATCACTAATTTGATTATAAGGAAATAGTGTTTTATTGAAAATCTTGCTACTTCAGGTAATTGTTTTCAATAGAAATATAGATACATACGCAATGCTAGATAAGGGGCCTACGATAGCTTTGATTGATAAAAAACTTGCACAAGATTCAAATATTAAAGGCTCAAAAATTAGTTGAGTCTTAAAAGGGACAAATAGTAAAGAAGTGATCATGTAACATATAGTTCGGAAAAAGTGAATTTTTTGTAGAAGGATTATTTGGCAGATTTGAAATTAAAAGCGCGGTCACGGTTATAAATTTACAACTTTCGTCTCAAACTACCATAAATCAACTTGTTTCCAAATTACAAGAATCAGAAAAAGATAAAAAAATTCAATAATAAAACAATACGGTCGTGAAAATTTTGATAGGTCAAGATAAATTGAAGCATATTGCTACTCGTGAATTAAGAAAAATAAAAAACAGTAACATAGCTATCTTGCGTTCTCTATTAGGTTGGTCGGTGCACGGCTCTGTATCTCAAATATCAAGGTCAAGGCTCAAAGTGCTTAGCGTGAAAGAAATCCCGCTGACGAGCGCTACAACGCGTTGTGACGAATCATGCAACAAAGTAATGCGGCTAGACGATTGAATGAAACACTAGTTCGAGTTGGATAGCATAGAAATCAATATAAAAATCAAACTAAAAAGCGAGCACGATCACGCTTTGAAAATTTTAAACAAGACCAGTATGTGTATAGGAAGATATTGGGAAACCAGACTTCTATGGAAGAAAAAGTATGCTCCCAATTTAAATAGTTTCTTAACCCGCAGAAAAAAGATTGTTGAATTTGGAACGTCGTTTGGACCGTAAGCCCAATTTGTCTAGTTTATATTGTAGAGAAATTCAACACTTTTTAATTCTTGATTACGCAAAAAATG
>JAUELO010000179.1:46969715-46980852 GCA_032357855.1 Amphibolips quercusostensackenii | reverse complement strand
CACAGTGCCTACCTTCGCTGCGATGAGGCTATATTCTCTCTATCGCTGTTACTCTACAATCTAATCGTTAGTTACTAAAATCTTAAGATGGCTGCCTACTAAATGAATAAACGGCGTCTGCGAGAGTGTTTCAAATCTATCAACAAAAGATTCTCGCTCTGTGCAAGCTACTTATAACAAATTTCTGAAGAAACAGGTTGTCACTGACGATGATATATATATAATTAAAATGGTCTCAATCAAATGATTCATTGATAGAAAGTTTAGAGTGAAACAAAAGGTAAATTATTCATTTTTAAGTTTTTATTTAAAAAAAAAATGTTCAAAAGAGATTTGTATTACTTTTCTCTAATTATTTTGTCTTGATAGTAGAAGGTCTCTTAAATAAAACTTTAATTTGAAAATGGCATTTATTAGATATCTTTAAATTGAATTCCTGGCTGATTGGCTATTTGATAAACTTTTTAATAAAATCCGATGTAATTTGCAGCTGTACCCTAATAACTTATTGACAAACTTAACATGAAATCAAAAATAGTAGAATTAACGAATTTCTTGTATAGGTTTTTAAATTCAATGACAATCTGACCTACATTTTCGACGTAGAAATATCACTTAGATAGAAGTTATGACAATCTCTGCAAAGAGTATATTAATGACAGTTAAGCTCTTAACAATTAAAGGAAAATTTACGAGCATAGATTGTGCGCTATTATGTCCTCTAGCCGATTTTATACCAGTAGTGCTTGAATATACACAACGTCGCAATTTATAGCATGCCAGCACAAGCATTGATTCTGCCACATGATGCTCACATTTATTATATTTTTATGTACATTTGTCCGGCACCACAGCATTGAGATTTTTTATGAAATGTATGACGATATGTAAATCTGAGTTCCGATAAACTTATATACAGATATTAGAATCCTGACTTTGCTTAGAATTGAATTGAACAAACTTTCTACTATTACGAAATTTTTCGTAAGATTAGGTATTTCTATTTAGACCAGCGCGGTATCACAAAAAATTTCGTAAAAATAGACAGTGCCTTAATAATTTTATAATTATAGTAGTTATATTATAAACGATATTTCATGATTTATAATTTTATAAAATAAACATATAAATTAAAATAGGATGTGCATGATGACCGGAACGTTAATCAGTTTCATTCCCAACCGTTTTCCACAATTAGAAAGGTTTAAAAGCTTTTAAAATGAAAATTCTCCTTGAATACCACTTGAACAAACTAAAATTGTTTGAGAAATTTGACAAGCTCTAGGAAGAAAATCCTTAAGCACTAAGTGCTTTTCTATACATGTTTCGTTCGTTTATAGAAAAAACAAATTTCACACATTACTGGTTAGTGTATAGACGCGAGTTAGTCGTTTATCAAGAGTAACCAGGCATTTATGCTACATTAATGTTAATAGAGCACAGACTATTGCGAGCTACACTAGTAATTGCTTTATGATACACGACTGAGTAGTGTATTTGTAAGTCGCGGTACGCATTTCTGATCATTAAAACCGAAGCTGATTAAGCACAAACGCAGCAACAACTGTCAGCCGATCGGAAATAGAGAAAGAAATCGCAATATCGGAATCGCGCGTTGTGGTTCTATGAACTTTTATAAACATTTATGTGCCAAGCAAGTGAAGACAGCATTAAAACGTTTAAGGTAAGTTATTTTTCTTTTAATATTTTTCATAACACTGATTTCTCTTATGAAAAATTAGATTTTTTCATCCTTTAATGTAACCTATAATCTTCGAGAATAGGTTACCTTACTAGAAAAAGCAACGCGCAATTTCCATATTTTGATTTCTTCTTCCATTTCCAATCGCCTGACAGCTGTTGCTGCGTTAGTTCTTATTCTGCTTTGGTCATTAATGATCGGAAATGCGTACCGCGACTTATAAACTACTCAGTCGTGTATCATGAACTAATGACTAATATAGATCGCACTATTCTCTGTTGTATTGACATTAGTGTAGCATAAACGACTGGATGAGTTTTGTTTTATAAACGAACCAGTCGTGTATAGAAAAGCACTAAGTGCTTCAGGATTTTCTCCGTGTGACTGTAGTTGACTTTTTAACATTTTGGTACAAATCCAACACGTTTGTAAAGGAAACTTGTCAAAGAATACTAGAATTTATTAGTCACACAACAGAAATACTTAATTTTTTATTTTTACGAATTTTCTTGAATAATTCATCCAATGCATAGTAAATATTACATCACATGTAGGCTTACGACAGGTCTTCACGGGAAGATCAATGTTTGCAGGACGAATCGTAGAACCATGGCCTTCGCCTCTTGCGAACATTGAGCTCTACGTGAGAACCTGTCTAGCCTTAAGAGTGATGTACGATATTTTATTAAAAATTAGTCTTTTATGAGTCCGTAGGGAAGTCTGGAAAGTAAGCCTTAATGTTTTTAATATCTTTGGTCGCTAAAACACACAAATAACGTAGCATCAATCTGCTTGCCTGTGATTGGTAATCTCGTATAGCGCGAAATTTAAAAATGTTTTAGTCCAAGCTAGAGTATTTATGAATGTCAACAGTAAGGATAAGGGATAGATTGTGCGTCATTTAGTGACCATTTGTGGAATTACTGTCATGTCAGTGTGACGGCATTCGGAACTAATTTCCAGTTGCGACACTATTCGATAAAAGGCTATTTAACGCTCACTTTTCAGGAGGCGTTATTAGGCACATAACATGGTCGTTTCGAGTCAACTCATTTCAGAAGGGTATATATAATACCACCGTATACAAGTGAATTCAACTAAATATAACTTATCAGACTATAATTTTTTTTTTAATGTCTTTGTGTTCAATTATATATTAATTCTTGTTAAGCAGATGATAATTTATTCAATTTGGTTAAGTTTTCTCTATAAATGACTATAATTGCCTATGATTGTCAAACGATTTCACCTTTTACTTGAAATTCAAAAGTTAACCAATAAGACCACCTAAATCGACTAGGTTGACGAGTTTAAAATTTAAAGAAAACAACTCAAAATGTTTTCTAGAAGACCCCACCTTCTATATATTTTCCTAGAATTTATGTGATTTTTGCTTATACACAATAAAAAGACACCCTATCATTCTTTTGCAAAGTAAGCCAACTTTGAGGCCGGGAGAATTTTTTTCCCTAAAGATATATTTTTCAAATTTCCTCTTGAGTGATGTAAGGTATCACAAAAGAGCGAAAGATATTTTGTGTGGAACATTTGCAGATATGGAAACTCAAGTTTTAGCCTTTTGCTGTACATATCTGTCGTTGTTTGCAAAGAAAAATAATATAATCTAATTCTTAATTCAAAACAAAATTTTCAACAAATTCTAAATTTAAAAATTAAGAATAAAATAGTAAAATTTAATTTCATACAGAAATATTTTTCTTCACACAAAAGTTATTTTTCGTAAAGCATGCCTAATATTAGTTAAAGGTTTTTAGTAAAAGCTGAAGAATAATGTATTTATGCAGCAAGAGGAATCAAAATTCCATCTAGAAACGTAATATGAACTTTTGATTTTTAAGGAGTTTAAGTGGATGTGAAAACATAACCCCAAGTTTCGTTAATATAAAAAATTGTTTTTTCAGTCAGGCTCTGTAAGAAACTTTAAAAGACTTGGTTTGCATTCTGTTCATTTTTATTTTTATTATTTTACATGCTTTTCTTTCAAAATCACAAGAAAAGCTGTATTTAAGAACATATCATTTGACGCTACGGGGTTCTACATTGTATTATGACAGCCATTCCAGCATAGCTGACTCATGCAAACTCTGATATGAAAGATTTAGCAACACAAGTCTATAATTAAGAAATACGATTTAGGATACTTTATAAATAAAATGTGCTTGGTCTACCTATAATACGCAATCATATTAGTATGCCTAAAATAAGTATTCTGTATGGTTGTAGCTAAGCAAGCAATACAATATGTTATGAATAACCAGAATTATGTGAATATCGTCAAATTATTTCTTTTGATGTACAACCCTAAATTACGTTGGCATAAAAATACTTTTTTAGTCGAGCTCTATAGAAAACTTCAAAAGGCTTGATTTAAATTATACGAATTCATGTACAAAATTGCTGAAGGGTGCCGACCAGAGTAGGAGTTAAGTGAAAGGTGGAATAAATCTTGTCGATCTTCTGGTGTTCCGTAAAAGCTTATTTATTGAACTAGTCCAAATGTTTGAAAAAATATATAAACATTTCGTTCGTTGTGATTAGTAAGCCTTATCAGTATGTCATAAAGGTTCTGTCTCAAGTTTCTTACAATCAGCAAAACATAACCTCTATATGCTGTTCCTAGAAAGAAATATGTCCAGAGTGAGGTTAAAACAACGAAGTACAGATTTAAGTAAAACTTATGTATGATATATTTTTAAATAACGAAAAAGGTACAGTACCGAGAAACGAGAATACGAACACCAAGAACGGGAGGTGCATATCTGTGGATTGAGACTCTAATCATTAATTTTTTAACATTTATGAACATGTTTCTGGACATCTTCTGTCTGTTAGATTGGGTAAACCATGTGAGTTCTCCACAATAATTGTTTGGAAATGTGTAATTCAAGAGTCAGTCCACAGATATGTATTTCTTGTTGTTGATGTTTGTACTATTGTTTCTGATTACTTCACCTTTTTTGTTTTCAAAAAATATATGCATAAGTTTAACTCAATTATATACTTTGTTATATAACCTCACTCACGACATATATTCTTAGAGAAACAGAATATGGAAGTTATGTTTTGTTGATTGTAAAAAACTTTAAAAAGAACCTTTGTGCTTAATATATAATTTTTTAAAAAGGACCAGAAGATCAAAGACATTTATCCCACCTTCCACTGATTTGAATTTATATTGTCTTTTAACATGTTTTTCTTTCAGATTTCACGACAAAAACTTGTATTGATAGCGAATTATTAATAGCTATACAGGGTTCTACATTGTATTATGAAAGTCATTTCAGTATATGTAAATCTTGCAAACTCTGATTCAAAAGACTCAAACACACAAGTTTCAGACTTAGAAATACGATTTAGAATACTTGACTAATAAATATTCTAGTCTGACTGTAGTAGGTAATCATAATGCAGTGCCTAAAATAGTTAATCCGTATAGTTGTAGCTTTGCGAGAAATATAATATGGTTAGCATAAACGAGATTATGTGTTCACTGTTAGATTATTACATCTAGTGTAGGCCAGAATCGATTCATAAACATTGGTTTCAAATAAAATCAAATAATAATTACTATTTTTTTATAATATTTTGAACAAAATTTTATGTAATGCTCCACATTAATTTATTGTGTTTTGAAATAAGAAGGTATTGTGATAATTTTTGTAAAAACTGAATATAAATACCAAAAAATTGTTTAAAAAATGAGCTACAATTTCGTACAGGGTTGTAGTTTATTAAAATTATAAAATTCAGATAAAATTGGTATATGACGTTACGTATTTGCATTTGCTGCAGGGTATTTAAAAATATCCGACTTCAATTTAAAGTTAGTTAGAAGGCATAATGACTTTTTAAATAATTAACTGCGGTACACACTGTAGATAGGTCAACTAAACGAGGAAGTTAGAGTTGCAGATCCGAATAATTCCGAATACGCATAGGAAAAGCTGACGGGCAGTCTGCAAAGGCTCGACCCTGGAAGTAGAAGACCTTGTGCAAGTTTGAACTGTGCTCTGCAAACTTGAACATCGGTATCTGTGATGTTTAGACTCTTTGGTCATGAGACGAGGACAGTTTGGTTTTAGTATCCAATTTCGTTTCTAGCTCTCAAAAAGTACTAATTAAGAGAAAAACCATGTAAACATTAAGTCAGCAGACTTTGATTACAATCTCTCTTTTAATTAATTAAAAAACTTTAAAAAGCTTGTAACGCAGTTTAGCAGAATGCAAAAACTATTGTGATTAAATTAAGTTTTCGAAACTAACTGGCTAAAAAACGCACGCGCTGTGCGCGTAATTATTGCTTATTTTTATATTTCAAATACTAAATGGTATTGCGCTGAAAAGAAATGATTCAGTCAAAATACGTACTTTTAATCAATTAAGAACTTTTCTCGTAAGTTTCAACACCTCAAATATAGCAATACATTAGAAAATGCCTTGTAACGATTCAATGGAAACAAACCCTGTACAAACGATTCAAATAAATATCTATAGGGTTTCACGGCAGAACCATGTAAGTGCCAAAGGAAAAAAATTTCAAGACAGAAAAAAAGGCTCTAAAAATTCGAATTTTTTTTTATAACATAAAAATAAAAAGGTCCAGCCATTAATTGATAGTGCTCTGTGAAAAAAGGTTAATTTTTTTCCAGAAAAGTATCGTAAAAAATTACCCTCTGTCATAATTAAGTAAGTGACATGAAAAATGTTGTTTTTAAAATTTTTTTTTTTAAAGACTAATTATCATGAAATATAGTTTTGAATTAGCAGAAAGATGTTACAAAACTAATTAAAGGCTCAACAGTAAAAAATTTCTATTTTTTTATTTTTTCAAAACTCTCAAAAAAATTATTTTGGCATAAAATATTTCGGAAACACATAATACATTAACTAATAATAAAAGATTGCAGCTTAGATAGTTGCTTAAAATTGCGAGATACGGCAACACTAATAGCGCTATTTAATGCAGTTAAAAAAATTACATAAAGTCTATGAGTTTCGCCATTTTTTTAATAACTCAAATGTCTATTAGTTTTCCCTTATCTTTAATATTTAATCAAATTGTTTAAATAAAAGTGTTTTAGCAATTAAAAAATCTAACTTGTCACCGTAACGTGTAGCAGATATTTATAGAGTTTTTAGGCTAATAAAACGTGTTTGAAAAAAGTAGCGGTTATGACGTGACACCCTTTATTTGTTTATTTCAAAATATTTATGCTTCAGTATTGAATTTCGGTTCGACTACTTTTCAAATATTTTAGAACCTTTAAGAACTTTTTAAAAATTTCTAAAAACGCTTTAAAATTTTCTGAAAGCTTATAAAATCTTATAATTTTCTCTGAAACCCCAAAACATCTCGTGAAATGATTTTAAATACTTTAAAAACTTTCAATTTGTCGAAAATCCATCATTATCAATTGAAAATTGTTAAAAGATTGTAAAATCCTATTAATCTGTTTTAATTCCCCGGCATTCATTTAAAATGCTTCTAAACAATACTTTTAATCTTTTAAAAATCTCAAGCGTCTGTAAAAATCTCTACAAATCCCTTAAATATGAATTTTTTTAACCACTCGAAACTTTTATACATTTGTAATATTTCTTAAAAATTTTGTAAAGGCTTTGAGTACTCAAAAAAAATTTGTTAAAATATCTTGCGGTCTATGGAAGTATTCTAAAATTAGTTGAATTTGGAAGTTGAACCTTAGAATTCATAAAAAAATCCAATAAAATAGTTGAATCTTCTCCCAAAAAAAATTAATTCTTAAGGATAATTAAACTGAAATTTTTTTAAAGTCCTGAATCCTAATTTTTTAAATTATAATTCTAAGGAAAAAATCATTTTTATACCAAAATTAAAAATGTCCAAACATTCATTTTTTTTCTTTATTAGCCTTGAAGTTACATAGATATAATTTTTCCTCGTTTTTTCAAGAAAATGTAAAAAGATATTCGAAGATTTTAGATATGTGGAAGAAGTATTTAGAAAATTTGTAAGAATTTTTTCTTGTGAAATTTCAGAAAAAGTTTAAGTTAATTAAAAGATTTTTAAGAGTTTTGGATTCTTAGAAAATATTTAAGAATATTTCATACATTTTCGGAACTTTTTTAAAGTTTTAAAATATTGCTCATCCTATAAAAGTTTGAAAAATTCTTTAATATCTTTTAGACTGACTCGAATTGTTCCAAAAAATATTTTGAAATCTTCTTAATTCGTTTTTGATAATTTTTGCAATATTTTTGAATGTCTCTTAATCTTTTAAAATATTCTTAAATAAAAATTCACTTTAAATATTTCTAGGAATCTTAAAAAAATATTATTATCTTGATGCTTTTCAAAATCTTTTAGATACTTAAAACTTTTATTTCGAAACCTTCAAATATCCACATATTTTCTGAGTTAAAATTTTTTCTAAACTACTCAATATCTTTAAAAATGATTAAAATTTTTCCTAAAATGCTAGAAAACATTTTAAGAAATTTAAAAATTTACCTATTAATCCTTCACATTCTTTTTTGATGATTTAGGAAATCTTTTGAAGTATTTAAAAATATTGTTAAGTGTTCTTTAGAAATAAATTTTGTGAAATAACAAATCATTAATAATTTTTTAAGAAATCCTAAGTAAATTTTGTTCTTTTCTTGAAACGTTTTAAAATTATAAATGAGCTTAAAATTTTTTTTTTAATCTTAAAAATTTACATTTAAAAAAATAAAATTACTTTTATATTCTTTAAAAAATTTTTAATATCTCTCAAGCTTATTTGGATTTTTTCGAAAATTTCGTCATTCTGCAAAATTAAGAATGACTCATTTTGACATTTAGATTCACTAAATTTATAGTGCAGAATATTTTCAATTTGTTGTATATAAGTACACATAACCTTATATATTGTGGTAAACTGATTATGAATGAAATTCTTTTGTGATTTTTACAATATTTTGTTAAATTGAAGCAACAGAATTGTTGCCTTTATTATTAATGAATTATTTACTATTTAATTTTTTTCTTTTAGATATAGTATATTAGAATTATTGTTCCTTATTTCCAAATTGCGATGTACAAAATTCCAGAAAATTAAAAAAAATTAAAACAGTTACATATTTAATGTCATATTCATGCAGTATGCAACCAATCAATTAACATCAATGAGTGTGATATTTTCGAGACTTTCGTTTCACCAATTTTTTTTAGATAGGATATACTAGAGGCAGAGCAGGAAAAATAAACTCCAACTCGATGACGTTTCTTGTTTCCAAAATAATATCACGTTTCATGCGATATCCTATATTTTGGAAACCGTATCGTATGTTTGCTGCCTCATGAAATAAAACGAGTTGTTGACAAGCCAGGCATAAAACTTCATCGCATTCGTTAATAGCATTCGCGAGTTAACCAATTGCAATTTAAATTCACTCTTTGGTTATCATTTACTAAAATAATTATTCTGATTAATTCATCAAAAGGACTAAACATATAAATTGCAATGCGTGAAATCATTATGTTTTCTACTTGGTTTACTGTAAAGGCATTGATGACTATATGAGCCTTGAAAAAAATAACCCTTCCTTTTTTCTATTGTTCAAATCATTCTAGTCGAAAAATTGTGTTGGTTTCTGAAATTTGAAACTTACGAAGCAGATTATTTTAGTAACATAATAAGAATAAAATTGGATATGTTCTAAAAGGGGAAAATGATAAGTGTAAAGATTTGTGAATATCATGAAGCGAAGAAAAAAAATGATCACTACGCTAAAATTCTACGCTAAAATTTAACCTTAAACTTAAACTAAAATTTTTTTATTATTGTATTCAAAAATGAGCTTTCGAACAAATCCTTTTATCACAAGGTGTATTTTATTTCTTTTAAATCAATTATGCAATGAACCCATTACGAAAAAATGTTGGTCATGTAATTCCGTATTGCCACCCTTTAATTCTCTATGAACAAAAATGGAATACATTAATTTTTAGGCATTAGAAAAACAATAACAAAAATAAATAAATAAAAAACAAAGATCCAATAAAAGGCCTTTGAATTATATGCGAATAGAATTTTTGTTGGAAAAATTGGTTAACCAAAAAGGTACAACTTAGGGTAGTGTTCGTGTTCAGTTTTGAAAATCCTCTTTTTTGAATTAACCTACTGTAACGAATTGATTATAGTGGTGATTACTATATTTTTGAACAAAAAACTATTTATAAACTTTTTTAACCTATTCTAGCTTGTAGCGGCTTTTAAAACGTCGTAATCTTGACAAATCGATGGCTGGAATGTGCACGAGGGAGCAGGTTTTAACGGCGAGTTAAAAAATATGGTGTCCATAAGAAGCTAGAGGGTTAAATGGTGATGAAAAATAATATGTTCACTGATTTGTATACCGGAAATCGTGCGAAAGTTTTTTATTGTTATTATACGTAGAGGAACAAAATATATTTATAAAAGCCTTGTGCAAATTTCTGAGAGTAGGTAATTTTATTATATTTAATTGCGTAGGCTCTTTTTTTCATTCATTTAAATAACCATAATTAAATCATAACGATTCTGTTTCAAGTAGCGTGGTCTGAGAAATGTATTTTTTTTTATAATTCGAAGTCTCACCCTCTGATTTTGTGTAATTTGTTTTTTAAAAAAACCAAACAATCTTTTGAGACTTGAAAAAAATATTGAGAGGTATGATACGAACCTTAAACTATCTCAAAGCATAAAAACATAAAATAAATCTTTTGATTTTCAAAAGAATCGTAAAGGCTCCACAGAGGTGATGTAAAACCATCGAGTGAGCAGAACTATTGCTAAATAAAAAATTGCATAAACATTTAGCCTCAAATTTGACAAAACTTACCCTTTAAGAAACTATGAATTATTGAAACTTTCAAATTTGTATATATTTATTTTTTTCTGTTATTCATAACATTAATTTTAAGGTATAGGGAGTGTTCAGTAATTAAGAGAGGATTGAGGGGGGGGATTCCCAAGCATTTCCTAAAAAATTTTAAGAAAAAAGGATTTCATGAGGCACTGTAATGAATATTTCCATACTAGAATTGTATTCTTTTGTTTTAAAAATGCAAGAGTTAGTTTTTATTTGAAATATGTGTTCAAATATTTATATTATATCAAAAAAGTGTATAATAAGATCCATCCTTCATCAGGAGTCATTTGGCTTATTGATAACAACTAAAATAATCAACGGTTAGCAATTTGCGTAGATAATCAACAATTCACTTTGACTTTGGGTTATTTTGCTCTTCACAGGAAATTTGGTCTTTAGCTTTAAAAACCGTGGGATTAGGGAGAGCAGAAAATTACAATCGATTATAGAAGCGATAGACGTTTGGGTAATCGAACTATGCCAAAATTAAGCCGTCAGTTTAAATTGGTTCGTTTATCCGTTCCAGCTCGTCTTCCATCC
>JAUELO010000179.1:46893094-46903242 GCA_032357855.1 Amphibolips quercusostensackenii | reverse complement strand
TATTACGACACGCATCTGGTTGGATTTTGCCGAATCCAGTCAATAACTAACATGGGATCAGAACTTTCTCGTCGCCAACCACGCAGAGTTTAGGTAGACTGCTGCCTCGAAATGGGAAAGCAGATTCAGTTTATTGGATTCTCCTAAGTGGTAGCTTCCAGGTATTATAAGTAAAAGTTACAATATATAAGAGTATACTGGTAAGAAAGTTTGACAGATCTGGGAGATTATTAAATGGAAAAGAATAATTTCCCTTTATGTGCGCTGAGTCTATTTATAATTATGAAATATAATTATCATAACGGCTATTACGACAATAATGACTGGACATCGTAATCTTAGGTGTCAGAAGACTTAGAATTCTAAATCACACATCTCCGTCAAATTGTTAGTCTTTATTGCTGCTTACGCGCAAGGGCGACTCCGATGTTCGTGTTCCACGCTTGTAAAATTTACACTCTATCCAGAGAAAGCATGATATTTAATCAAATTCTGTATATCTATGGAAAATTTCAAACTTTTCTGTCCACAAATTCTCGTTAAACCTCTATCAAGTCTTATCCAACCAGAACGTATATGAAAAATAAATAAATAATAAAAAACTGTTAAAAGAAAATGTATGATATTTTACAACGAATAGAATTAAACAGAAATTTTTTAAGACTTAGAGTCATATGATCAGATACAACTCTGGCGAGGGATAACTTCTGATAAGGTTCTAACGAGAAAATGTTGATCGAAAAGTATACGATTTCTCGACAGATAGGGTAAAATAAAAAAATCCATGATTCTGGAAACTAGGATTTGATACAAATCACATGCGTCTAGGACTATTTTGCTTTGATAGCAATGAATAGCAATCCTATCAAAATGTTTGATAAAAATTGATTGCCTTTTTACAGAAGCACCGTAGAACACTTCCGATAAACATTATTGATTAATTATTTATTTTTTTAAATATCAGAAGCATTTAAGGGGAATATAAAGGAAATTTCTAAAATCGCGGACACAGAAAACGTATTGAAAAGTAATAATTAATTGTTATCAAATTCTATAAAAAATTTTCGGCACAAACAATACAGTCATTTTTAATAGTAGTCCATTTTTCGCAAAGTTAGTAGATATCTATCATATTAAACGTTATGTATTTTTAAGTGTCTGATGCAGTAGTGTAGCGCAATTGTGATTTCAGCACGACTTGAGTTGTACAAATTGAACTGAACTCTAACTACATAAGCTGTGGTTAAAGTTGTTCACTTTGATCAGAGTCCAGTGACAAATTATTATTATTACACTTTGAATTGAGAGGGATTTCTAGAAGGAGATATTCCTGGATATTCAAAATTCAATAAACACTGAAAATTGCAATTAATTCATATTCATTTTTGTTAATATATATTTTTCATGTTTTAAATTTTTAACAGAATAAACTTTACCTTTGGTTTCGCAAATCCACAGAAAACAATTTTTAAGATTTTTTGCTAAATATAATTTTGGAAACATGTATTTGTTGGGAATATCTAGATTGCTAATTGTTTTAATTATTACAAAATGGGGTAGTGAATCTTCGCTAAGTATAACAAATAACACATCGCAAGTTTATTTTGTGGATCAAACTAGAAATGCATAATTGTATAAAATTTGTCATAACAAGTGCTTGATTGATAGAGGTTCTGTTTAAGCATTTTATTTATAATATAAATTTGTTAATTTGTGGATAAGGGTTGTAACTGCCAGCTGCAATAAGTTTATAATCATAGTTGCTGATTAACAGTTGTTATAAATTGGTATTTATCGATGACAAGAGATGTTATTAACTCCTGCTAGGGATTTCTATTGACAGTTTCTGTACATTTTTTAGGTAGTTGCTAGGATAGAGATTTTTATTGCAGTTTCTAGAAGTTGTTATGAAAGTTTCTTGGGATTGTGACTGACCGTTTTTAGGTTGCTTAGTTTTATACTGTCCGTTTTTAAGGGTTGTTACTGAACGTATCTTAGATTGTTATTATTTGTTGCTAGAATTGTAAATTATACCTCAATAGGAGTTTCTGTTGTCCTCCACTAAGAGCTATTATATATTATTGCTATGAATATTTATTGACAGTTTCGAATGCTATTTTTACTGTTACTAAGGAATATATTAAAGCTTCTAGGAGTAGTTATGAAAAAATTTCAGGCAATGCTATTCAGATTTGTTGTGATGCTATTTGTGATGCTATTTGTAATGCTAGAAGTGAATATTGTTTGCTGTTAGGGATTTTTAACAATAGTTGCCAATAGCTGTTATCAAAAATTACTAGAGTGTGCGATAGATTGCTCTTAGGGATTGTAATTGATAGCTAGTAGAGATTTGTTTACCATTCGATGAGGCTGAGGTTGTTATGACCTTCACTAAGGGTTGATATTAAACGTTTCTAGAAGTTGTTACAAAAAGTTATAATAGTTTGTTATCAGCTGCTGCTATGAGTCAGCACCGTCCTTGGTTAAGAATTGTTAAATTGATCGTTGATAAGTATTTTTATTGTCACATGCTAAAAGTTGGCATTGGTCGTTGCTAGAGAATTTTGTTGAAGTTTGCTGGATATGTTTATTAACAGTTCCTATTTCTAAGATTTTTACTGAGACTATCACTAAGATTTGATATTAACCACTCTTTGGTATTATTATTGACCGTTGCTATGAGTCTTGTTTGCTATTTGCTGAGATTTGTTATTTGTAATTGATAAAATAAGGTCAGTTGATGAGATTAAGGTTGTTTGAAACAATTTAAGCAATTCCGAATGAAAATTTCTAAGGGTTATTATTGACCGTTGTCAGGTTGTTATTGACATGCATTAAAGTGAAATTGTCATTAGCCTTTATTTTTTGCTTCAAATAATAGATGTCTGTAGACTATTAAACGCTTAATCATATGCTCTTATTTTTTAAAATTAGTTGTCCAACTTTGATTAAACAAATTTATGTAATAATTGCACAGATACTTTTATACCAGGTAGCGTTTCTACATCAAAGGTGTTTCTGCGGGGTTATAAAGATAGTGATAAAAAAAAATTGTGTAATGAGATGTCACACCCTGGGGGATCTGGATGTCAAGCAAAGATAAGGCTGTCGGCGTTGAATGATATCTGATTGTGATTAGCCGACCTCGGGATGAAAAAAGGAGCATTCTTTCATCTGCTCTAGTGCACCGTCGCTTTGCAGCATTATCCGATTGAGCACACTTCTCTCCTTTAATCTCGGCGGCTCGGGGCTCGCAATGGGAAAATAATGTCACCCCTAAGCGGGTCTAAAGGGCGGTCGTAATTACTATAAAAACGATATGATTACAGAGGTCATGCTGCGAGGCAAGCTCTCTGATTCTCGTCGTCAGCGTCGGCACGCTGCAAAAGCACCCGTGCGCGGCTGGTAACCTGCGTGTGACCCCATGCATGAACACCCACATATAGTATTAAAGCCCAGGGCGATTTGTAGCTGACCAACTAAAGTTATGGTCAAATAAGCAATGCACGCGAATACAGTCGGCACGAGCCGCAATAAATGAATATTTAATCAATCTTCTCGCGTGGATGCTTCCAATTTGAAGGTATCGCGCGGTCAAGATGTAGGTAGGCTGGTGGGGTATGGCTAGCTTAACAAAGGCACGTCGTTATGCTCTGACCTTTTTTCTATTAACTTACCTCCGCCTTTTTTGCTTTGATGCTGAAAAAACTTCACTGAACTTTTGAAGGAATAAAAAGCACAAGGAAATAAAGATAAACGCTTGGCTGACGACGCCAAATATCGTCGACCACGGTCTTCATTCCGCCCGCTTATATCCGCTAAATGCGTCATGCAGTGCTTTTATATCCTGTAGAAATGCATTTTTCCCTTGTCAAGGAATTTAATACAATTGAGTAAATAAATCAGGACTTGAAGAAAAATCGTAAGATTGAGGGTTATAATACACTTAAGGGAATATAACGCAAATGGTATTAAATTGAGTTGATTGTTATTTATTGTTTGGTGTAAAGTTATTTTTATTTCTAGGTGTTAGATGATAAAAGGAATCTTCACTTAACCTTTATAGTGTTGTCCAATTTTTTGAAGAATACCGGTAATTATAAAAATCGAAAAATGTGTTTCTTATATCAATGGAATTGTAAAAGAAAGATACACTAAATTATGCGAATCGTTTTTTAAAAATTGTGAATGTTATAAGATATAATTATTATATAATTATTACAAAACACCGTTAACTTAAATTTTGTCGACAATTATTCCACAAGAATAACGTGAACTCAAGAAAGTGAACCATAACTTCGCAAACCACAAAAAAGGCATAAATGTTTGTCATTCGGAAAAAATAAGCTGTCCTCTGAACAACGTCATGTCAACTGTGTCAGGAAGTCGCATTTTGCACTACTTGACAAAGGGAATACATTATTTTTAGTGACTTTTACGCATTGCCTAGCATTTTATACACTTAATTTGAATAATTCGAATTGTTTTTGTTGTATGATTTGTTTGTACGATATCGGAGAAAACTTTTTTAAAAATTATAAACTGAATTAAAATTTGTACGTTACTAGAACCCAATTTTATTTTAGGTTCAAAGTTTAGCTTTTAAAATTTCCTTAGATGGCATAGAGAACCCTGAGAATTCAAATCTTGCGATTAGTTTCTTTAAACTTGCAGTGCTTAAATTAAACAGAAGTTATGTGTATTAATATGCTAACTTTAAGACAGAGATTTTAACATTGAGAAAATTCAAGGATTTTGCCTTCAAAACTAGCAACTTTGAATGACAAAACAAAAATACCTTTGAGGTGGCTTGCAGTAATCAAAACTCTCAGTTTCGTGAACTTCCTGACCTAAATTCAAAGGCAAGGTCATTCCATTTCATTAACGGACCTTGATTAATTCCCAAGCCATGTTTCTCCCATATCTGCACGAAATGACCAAGTCCGCCAACTTTTCCAACTCTAATGAATCATTTTCCTTAGAATCTAGAATTAAATAATGAATCCTCACAAGTCTATAAATATCATTTAATATTTCATGGCAATTTTCGAAAAAACCAGTTTCAGTCCCAGACATTTTCCACTTTTTCTTTGAATAATAGCTTTTTTTATTTAAATATTTCAGTGTAGTACTTATATCAAAGCACAATTTGGTGAAGCTTTAACGTTTTAGACAACATCTTTTAGAAACTATAAATAAAAAGTATGTGAAATATTTATTATTACCTGTTAATAATGATTACTACTTTTGCATAATATTTTTCATAAAATGTACAGTGACGCTTCATTTCAATTTATTATAATAGAAAATGAGAGGATGTTTCAAAATGCTGAAGTCAAAATCAAATAAATCGTAAATTTTTTGTTAATAATATTTTCCCCAAGATTAAAAAAAAATCTGTTTTGCATACATTCGTAAAAGATTTATGATATTTTCTTTATTTTATCATAGTCCCATGTCCTAACCTTCAGAACAATTCATATCTATCACAAATACATTCCTTGATATATTAGTTTTGTAATTTTATACTTTCTTGAATGATCCTTAATTAAAAAGGAATATTTTAGGCGATTTCAAATTTATTCGTTTTCGAGAATACCATTGTCTTCAATGGTCAACTTTTTGCCAATCACCTGTATACACTAAAAAAATTCTTGGTAAATCGTCAACTAAGTTAAGGAGGTAGAATAAAATAGGTAATCCAACTGCTTTCTAATTTTTGACTAAGTTCTTCCTTAGGTTAATTTCCTAAATTGTTTTAACTATGAAAAATACATTAGGCTTCAGGAGAGTAAGATGAATATTTGAAATGACTGTTGTCATTTCCGTAAACAATTGTTTTAAACAAATCCACAATTCAGCTCATTTTCTTCATGCAAGCTCCCTTTTATACTCAAAAATTATTATTAAACTTCTGATGCCTAATTTTAAGTTAAATTAAACCAAAATTAAACAACATTTAGTCATTTATTACAAATAAATAAACTTTTTAGCCTTTTTTTACATTACAGGCATCTTTTTTTACAGAAAATCATCACTACACAAGTTCTGCTGTACACTTATTTACATAAAAGCAGTATTCAACAATTGCCTTGATTTTTGTAAATAGTCATTACAATCAAAAGAACATTTTGGTCCTTTTTCAACCTATAAGCACCGCTTCTACACAGAAGAGGATAACTAGATACGTTGTGCGTTACATTTATAGGTAAAATAAACTAGTATTTATGAATTTTATAAATTTTTACAAATATTTATTATGAACAGATGTATGATTTGACCCTATGCGTAAATCTAAAAGCAGCGTTTCTTCATGAAAAATTACTACTAATAATCCTTTTCTGTAAAAATCCGGTGCTTGTAGGTTGAAAAAAGACTAAAATGTTCATTTTTTAATAAAATATGGTTACAAGAGTTAAAAACATTTTTTAGTTTACTGTTTTAATATACCAAAATTCAACGCACAACCTATGCATCTAGTAATATACTTTCTTCTGCGAAGAAACTCTACTTTTAGGTAGATAAACGGCTAAATTGTGCATTTTTTCACCATAAATTTTTATAATAATTAAAAAAATCTTTAGTTATTGGTCCAACCTATATTAGGTATTTTTTAAACCATACAGAGTGTAAGATTTTATTTTTAACATGAATATGTTTCAGGCACGAAGGTTCGGCGAAAAATTGATACGAAAAATGTGTAACGCTGACGTCATCATCTATTACGTGTCCACTTCTAACTCATTCATGTTATCACGGTTTTGCTTTACTTGTGAAGCACATAGTTTTTTTATTTTTATTTAAAAATGTGGTCACTTAATCGTAAGTTTCAAAACAAGAAAGATCCAGAATAATGATAATCGCAAATACGACAAAAGTAATCAATAACATTTTAACATAATATGTATATTTAAGAAATTGATAAATATCCGAGACTGTATAAAACTGCAATCTCAAAGCATTCAAATAAATCATGTCACTATAAACATAAGTAGACAAAAATTGAGAATACTGATAAGACGAGAAACCTTGTGACAATTTTAAAATAAGTTGGAGATATCATTCAGATCAAAAAAACAGACGCATAAATAAATACAAATTGCTGAACAAAAGAAAACCTTAAGTTTCCATCTTAATTTCTGATGGCGATTGATGCACTCATTTGGAGATGCAAGATCTTTGGATATGATTTAATCAGATGCGTAATGTCAAAGGAATCGAGTGAGCATTCGTCAAGCATTAAAGCATTTTAAGGCCCATTAGAAATGTAGCATTGATAGACATCTCTTCATAATACCCATTGTGATATTGATAACATTATCCATAATCATCGCCACGCTGCAAACGCACATTCACACACATGACGAAAAACTATTTTTTTATGAACATCACAGTACACTTTAAATTAATACACGTACCTCTTCAAGTCTCGTCAAGTACAGTGAACGTACAGGGCTCATAAACGAATGGTAAAGCAATTTTCGCTTGTAATTTAGACGAAACTCGTCCCGCATATCGCTAGTAACGAGTCTTCTGATTGGTTCTTGACATTCATCATATTTAGAATTAGTGCACGCTCATACAGTAGACAATACCGTTACCAGAAGTTGTCATATTTAGCCCATTAAAGAAGGGGTGCTGCCAAGGCTCTTAAAGGTATTTCTATTGTAAATAAAAGATGTTAAATTAAAATACAACATTAGTAGGGCCTTAAGATAAGAGTATATTCAATTTTTAACAAATATAATCTCACTTGTTTGACTTTAAAATGATTGTATGACATCTAAACACAAGTAATATTAATATTCCGTTTGTGGGGTTTTGTCGAGGCTTGTCTCAAGTCTGATTTTCACTATATACATACTTGTTTACGCAAAAACTCTAACTTAACGTAGTGTTAACTATATGACTTATTTATTTTACTTATTGAATTACAAAATCGTATTATATTAAATATTATTCATATTATCATTTTTTTTTTATTTCAAAAAAGCGCGCAGTGCGACATGAGCACCACCGTGATGTAAACAAAATTCAGCTCTTAAAATAGCGACGCGATGTTGTTCCTTTTTCTATCGTGAGAAAATGTAATTCATGACAAAAAGTGAAAGAAATATATAATTTTAATTCGTTGGCGTGGAAATAAGTGCCATGACGTGCGGAGCGATGATCGTCTTTTTCATCGATTAATTTATATGGACTATGCGGCAACAGGCTTTTTCTAAACCTTCGTCCTTCAAAAGAATTTGAGAAAAAGTGTACTTTTGTCTAAAAGTAATAAATGTACTTTTGCATTAGAAAGTAATCTTTTTTTTATACAATTATTATATATTTAGAATTAAGGGCATTCTTTAAAAAATGTGAAAGGGACCTAAAAGTTTTTGCCTAAGCAAGGTAAGCGTCTGCGAATCGTCACAAATCATGCATGGCTCATGCTAGTTTACTCGATCAGGGCCACATCACAAGTAGGACAAAGTAGTCAGAACATTATTTGACCGTTTGGACTTGAAATTATTTTACCTATTTAGGTCCTATCAAAATTAATTATCCTTGAGGGTGGCTTAACCCTTTTAAGTAAACTCAGTTTTCGATTTATTAGGAATTTTTTTCAGTGACAATTTTAATTTACATGGGTGATTAGGATTTTCTACATTGAAAATGAAGGAAAGTGTAGAAAAAATTGTTTTTTTTTATTCCCTCTACACGAGGAAGCGCGCGAAGAAAATTTATCGATCTTGCGGTCAACATGATACAGAAGGAAGAACGAAAAAACGGAAGGGAGCTTACGCGATTGAAAGCTCGCCGTGAAACGACTCGGGAAGTCTTGATATTATGCATTATGTATGGGTCTATGCCCAGAAGCAGTTTGGCACGCGATCGTCCCAACTGGAAACACGAACGTGAACTTGCGATCATTCCAAGTTAGAAAGTTCATAAGCGGTTAGATGCCATGTTTCGACTCCACATTCCGATTAATTACCATTCATTTACATTTTCATTTAAATTTACTGTCTTCATGTCCTCTAGATTTCGAACATCATTGGCGATATTATCTGGTGGACAAAATTTCTACATGAAAATACAAAATTTCTGCATTTATAATTTTTTTATATATGAACAAAATTGTCGAAATTTCGAATGTGAACCATGTGCGGGTGCGGTTAGCGTTTGGATAGGTGACCGCTGGTGAGTCTCACTTAGTCGTGTTTTCACTACCGTGGAGCTGGATATTTAATGCTGAGGATGCATGTGGGTGCTCAATGCTACCAATCCAAACTTTTCTGTCAGTAAACGGCTGTGCTCGGGAATTTCGGTTTTCTGCAGTTTTCCACTTCTCTGACCAAATGTTCATCCGAATGCGAGTGCTTTCAATACAAATTTGGCTGCATACCGTATGAGATTTAGGCACTCCACAGGATTGAGTACGTCAGGCATTACCTGGTGGCTAATGACAAAGAAAGTCGCGTTTCGTTCACAAACAAAAGCTTTCCATTCATTTTTTTGAGTTTTAAATTGTAACGATTTTAGAAAACTGAATTATTTTAATTTTATATCTTTTTTCGATAATATTTCTTACTAACGAGAAATCTTTTTATATGTTTTAGGTGAGTTACTATTTGACCTATTGTTGACCAAATCAGCAGTGTGTATAAACATAATAATAAAATACTCTGAGCAATTCATATTTCAAAGGTGCGTATTCTGAGTCTTATACTTTTTAATTAAGTCGTGAGATAACTTTATGATACATTTTTATAAATATTTTAAAAGGCATGGAAAAAGGTTTATGCTATATTAATTTTTTATGCAGTGCTATTTGTTGGAAATGCTGGGTCCAGGGGGTCAAAGGCTGTAAATCTCAGAAAATCCCTCGAGACTCGTGGCTTCACCTTTCCTGAATCGGAAAAGCAAGCCCTCGCCCTTTTTGACTTTTAAACAGCCTTCGACTTTCGCAAACTCGAAGTGGTCGTCCCGCAGATCGTAGTAGGATTCGATCGACTTGCTTGACGCTTGAGAATCGCGATTTCCCATGCGACTATATTGCATTTCCTTGTGTTGACTATATTCATAATATCTAACACAAGTTTGATACTTACAGTTTTTCCAACTAAGAAGAGAAATTGCAAACTTTGAAAATATCAGATGCG
>JAUELO010000179.1:46872232-46892994 GCA_032357855.1 Amphibolips quercusostensackenii | reverse complement strand
TTTATTTAGTTACAAAAATTCAAATAAACCGACATTTCAACCCATTTTGGGGTCTTTCTCAAAGTAAAAAATTAATTATACAAGTGTCTAAAAAAAAACATTCTGAATAACAATTCAAAAATATTTCATTCTACAAATCTAGTAACGAGAATAAAACTGAATAAAAAAAGTTATACGAATTTAAAATTAGTACCTGGACAAATTGTCGTTAAAACGAGAACGACAAACAAACTGTAATGATATGAAATAATTTTTTGATAAACACGTTTAGTACAGAGAATGTTAACATGATCTCACGCTAAATTTATTTTGATTAGACATTGAGTCATCAGCTAGTCACAGCATGCGCCAAGAGTTTGAAATTGGAAAAAACAAATCAGTTTAATAATGATATAGACATTATTAATACGCATTCTTCAGTTTTTAAATTGATGCAGAAATTATTGTGCTTTTTAATAAAATTTAACTCTATACTTTTTCTTTTATAAGTAACAAATTCTTTTGCTGAATCTTGATGTTTTTAAATTAAAATCAAAATGATGATCAAATGACCACGCATGCTGGCATAGGTCTGTAATATTATTACCGGCTCTACAATTTCTTTTTGGTTCAGCTATTCGCGTTTTCAATCTTTCCCCAGTTTCCCCTATGTAAATTGTTGAAAAAACGTTGCATTTTATGAGGTAAACAACACCCGCCAAATTTTCAATTGACTCTAGATCTTTTTTCTCAATATATAAATGCTCTAATTCATAACTATTTTTGAAATATACATTAGTTTTTCATTTCTTGAGGGAGCTTCTAATTCTTTCTGTCAAACCTTGTATATGAGGAAAATTTAAAATCTTATCATTTTCATTTAGTGCTTCTAAACATTTTAACTTTTTATTATTGCTAGAGTTGTTATAAATTTCATGTGTTCATTCTTTAATCATACTTTTAACAAGAAGTAATCGATAGCTAAGAATAAAGGTTCCTTTAATTTGGTTAATATCATCCTTTCTGAATTAAACTGTCTCATCAATGCTATTAAACACATCAATAAATTCTTGAATTTTTTTTTAGTAAAAATGATAGTTAACACATCATCTACATAGCGTTTGTAAAAAAACGGCTTGAAATTAAGAAGTGACAAGGCTCTAGATTCTAAGTCTTTTGATACGATATTAAATATGATTGGAGATAAGGGAGACCCCATTAAACAACCTAATGTTCATTTATAATAAAATTTATTGGAAGAGAAAACTGTGCAGTTAAAAACTCTTCTACACATTCTACATCTAAATCAAGACGGATGTTTGTCAAAGATGGACACCACATTTAAAAACACCATGGAATGAGAAGAAGAGATTTTTAAGTGCTTTAATATTTTTCTAAAATCCCAGCTATATTTTACAATTTAATCCGTAGTACCTTGAACTGGTTTGAGAAATTTGGATAAATATGACGATAAATTATAAGTTGGTGTAAAAATGGATGATGCTCTTAATCCCCATTTTAAATTTGGTTTATGAACTTCAGAAAGAGCATAAGCTTCAGCTACGTTCGATTCTTTAGATTTTAATCGGTAATACATTTAATCATTGATATAGGATTTATTATGCCACCAAGTAGCAATTTCATTGCACTTTTCTTATATTGTAGGAACAAGACTTGTGTCAACTTTCTTAAATAAGCATCCATTTCTCAACATTTCTTTAAAATCTTCAATATAATCTTTTCCATTGGCTGCTACTGTAATATTACCGTTATCCGCTTTTAGAAACATAAGGTCTTTATTATCTTTTTGATAATCTGTAATTTTTCCAGCTTAGTTATAATCCTTGGACTTGTTATTTTCTTTATGGTTAACAAATACCTTCGTAATTTTTTTTCAAATTCCCTTTTTTTGACATATTTAAATATTGGATGAAATGTTCAACAGAAGCAATAATATTGTTAGTAGAAAGTTGGTTAGTTTTAAACGAAATTCCAAATTTATTGACTAGTGATAGTTTCGTTTTGTTTCAAAGTTTGTTGAAAGATTTATATAGGTGAAACTAGCAAAAGACCAAAAACGCGAATAGCTAAACACGAAGGGGACTGTAGAACCAGTAATAACAATACAGGCCTATCTCAACATGCGTGGCCATTTGATAATCATTTTGATTTTGATTTCAAAAACATCAGGATTTCAGCAGAAGAATTTATTACTTATAAAAGAAAAATTATTGAGTTAAATTTTATTTAAAAGTACAAGAATTCGTCAGTTAATATACAAATTGAAAGAATGCATATTAATTATGTATATCATGCTTATTTAACTGACTTGTTTATTCCTGTTTCAAACTTTTGGCGCGTGCTGTGACTCTACTGTATGAATCAATGTCTAATCAAAATATGTTTAACGTGACATCATATTAACCTCTCTGTACTAAATGTGTTTATCAAAATGTCGTCCTCTGGCATGTCATGAATACGTCTGCTTGTAATTTTTTCTTCTTTTTAAAAATATTACAATAACCTAAGAATTTTTGGATGGGTAGTTTTCTCTTCCTTTTTCTGTTTAAGAGGAAGACTACAAAATAACTTAAAAAATGGTTTCATACAATTACAGTTTCATACAATTACAGTTTCATCGTTGTTTTCATGTCAACGAGGATTTGTTCAGGTATTAATTTTTAATTCGTATAATTTTTTTATTCAGTTTTAATCTTATTAGTAAATCTGTGGAATTAGAAATTTTTTAATTGTTGTCAAAAATGTTTCTTTTCTCAGACTCTTTTGCAATTCATTTTTTGCTTTGAGAAAGACCCAAAGGCGGGCTGGAACGTCGATTTATTTGAAGTTTTGTAATTAAATATTTATTAAACTATGACCAAAATAATTTGCCTTAATCTCTTTGAATAAGATAAATCTTTATCAAAAAAACATTTAAATAAAGTGTAAAATTTGAGACATTGTCTTGAATTTTGGATTTATAATTGACTCTTTTACTATGAAAAATGTCAAGTATAAAAATTGACAAACTAAGATTTATTGTGCTACCATTTAGTATACCATTGATTTTTATTACTCACATCTATTCAGAATTATCTAAAATCATCCAAAAAGATACTCAAAAATGTGAACTTATAAGTTAAAAAAATGTTTAATCTTCTTCTAAACAAATGAAAAGCAGAAAGCAGTTACTTGAAAATTAACATTGTATTTTTTTAAATCTTTAATAATGTAGATACTTTAATGTACATAATTTAACATTTACTTTCACATTGTACATAATCCTTAACATAATTATTTATCCAAAAATGATTATTAACTGTTTATACAAATTAACATATTCCACAATTATAAATATACATTTTTTATACTGTATTTTTTATACTACAGTCAACTGTAAAAAAGCATAATTATATCCTTTTATACATTAAGACATATCCTTGCATTTTTCGGAAATTGAGAAAATTTTGATCTTCGAATTACCGCCACACATCTCAAGCTGCTTACAGTAAAAAACTCATTTTTGCGAAAAGGATTTGCTTGTCAATTGACGCATCTTATTTTCGTTGCCATCATTATAACGGAAAATAATATTATAATTTTTAATCAATTAAGAAATCTGTATCCTAAACAAATAAAAATTATTATCAAAATTAAAATAAAATCATAGGAAACATAATCTTTCTCGACGTTTAGTTATAAGTAATTTTAATTAAACGACAAATATATCATCAATATATTTTTCTATCCAAATAACCAAAACAAGGAAAAATAACTATCATGAAATCATCTGAGTTTTTGATACAGAATAAATCGAAAAATAATTAGCGATGTGTATTTAACTTGAATGTAACCCTAAAAGTTTTCCTTTCTCGTAAGAAAGAAGTTACAAGTCAGCCACGTTGTGGTCAAATTCTGAATTTCAATTTTTGCTAAACATAGATATTAAATAACTACAGGCTAAACTTGCAGCAATATAAAAAATTTACTTTTTATTAGAAGAATGTTGAAGTTATCAATTTACTTAAAATTGTGTAATATATCAATCAATAATAAGGATTAAGTAATTATTGAAGCAAGGAATTACTGATTTAGAAGAAAAACTACTGTTAATTTTGAAGTGACTACTTTCTGCTTTTCGTTTGTATATAACAAGGTTTCAAAAGTTTACACTTGCAAGTTAACTTTCTTAAACAGCTTTTTTGATTATTTCAGAAAATTCTGAATAAGCTCGAATAATAAAAGAAAATGGTTTTCTTGAAAACTGTTCTGAAAGATGCTAGAGTAGCGTCTAAGTGCAAGCATGAGGATTCCCTTTACAGCCGTCCCTGTATCTCAAACATTCTTAAGTTGTCCATTTTCTTACTGAATATGTTTTATTGTAAAAAAGCTAAGCATTCTTTTGTGACGATTTAAAAACAATCTGAGCACCCTCAATTGCGTTAAAAGTTAAATAAACCATTAATTTATTTAAAAAGTGGTTTAAACTTGTTTTTTTTTTGTTACTTACAATAAAATATAATGAAAGAGTGTGAAAAGCCTTTTCTAAAACTCTATATAAAAGAATAAATCGCTTAATTAGAAAGCGAGTTACAGGCTTTTCAAACTACACGTGCAGGCATTGGGATGAGAAATTCAACCACCCTCCACTTGGGGAGAGGTGGTAATCCTAAACTGTGAAGTAAATTAAGTACTGTTGGGTGAACAAAAATATTCCCAGAATTTCAAGACAATTGAAAAACATGACTTTTAAAGTTGGAGCAGGTGAGAAATAATGCCCATATATGCCTTTCCAAATGAGGTGTCCCATTTCAGAATCCTTGTCCGACTGCATTGATGTGCTAAAACATTCATTTTTAAGCATAGCAATGCCATAAAATGAATTATATTAGATGTCTATCTTGCATGTTATACTTATTCATCACGTTGCACTTTTAGTTAGCTCGTGCTATTCTGATGCGAAGTCTTGATTCATATTTTAAGCATTTCTGATTAGTTGGCTGAGAAAATTGGGTATAAATGCATGGAACAATATTCCTAAATTGTTATTCAAAAACATTACCCAATTATGCAGTGATTATTTTTCAATGTGTCATAAAAATTTAATATGTTGTAAAAATGTTATAAGAGCTTGCTTATTTATTAAAAAGTTCTTTGCTTAGTAGGACTTACTCACTGCTGCTTAAGATAATTTTTTAAAATAACTTGTTACAGTTGAGTTACTAAGCGAGAAAAGGTAGCTAATAGCAGCAACGTTGCTCCTATTTGTAACTATTTACAGTTACTAAAGAAAGTAACTCAAAGTTACCTCAAAAGTTAATTTTGCAATTCCTTAATCTTATAATTTAAAAATCAAAATAACTCTTATAATAATACATCCGAACTTAATTCAAATAAAATTAGTTGTTTCGTTGGCTTTATTCTCATTAGCCATTAACAATGATTTTTCAATTGGAAATATGAATTTTCAATAGAAAAGTTAAATTTTCAACGAAAAAATATTTCTCAGTCACATTTTTCTATCAATCTGTTGTATTTTAAAGAAAAAAGGATGACATTTTTCTATCATAAAAAAATTCATTTTTGTACCAAAAACAACACTTTTGAACAAAAGAATTGAATTTTCAAGCCAAAGGGATGAATTTTCAAAAAAAGTTATTTTTCTACCAAATAGTTGGACTTTCTACCCAAATAGTGAAATTTTAACAAAAAGCATGATTTTTGAAGCCAAAAGGATGAATTTTTGGAAACAAGCTACGTTTCTACTAAATAAATGGACTTTCTACGTAAATAATAACGTTTTAACAAAAAACATGAATTCCCAACCTAATAGTTGAATTTTTATATCAAAAATATTACTTAAAAAAAAGAATTTTCAGACAAATATTTGAATTTTCTACCATCTTAAAATTAGGAAGGCAAATTTCCAACAAAGTTAAATTTCCAAAACAAATTTTTTTAACGAAATAGTTGAATTTTCTACCAAAATATTTTAATTTTCTACCACAAAAAAAACACGAATTTGAAACAAAAAAAGATAAATTTTTAAACTTAATTATGAATCGACAACCAAACAACTTAATCTTTAACAAAATAGTTCAACTTCCAGCCAAGTAGATATATTGCTAACCAGAAAAGACGATTTTTCAACAAAATAGCTTAACCCTCTGCAAATTATTCTTTTAACAAAAGAGATGGATTTTGAAACTAAGAACAACACTTTTCAACAAAAAAGTTGAATTTTATAACGGAAAATATGGATTTTGAAAAAAATTGTCAACCAAATCAGATTACTTTTTCACTAAAATAGTTGAATTTTCAACCAAAAAAGATCAGATTTTTTTACCAAAAGAGATCAATTTTAAAACAAAAGCTCCAAATTTTGAACCGAAAACAAAAACAAAATCTCTACTAAATTCTTGATTTTTAAGCCATAAAGACGATACATTATTTTTCATTTTATTAGTTAAATCCTTTAGAAAAAATAAATGAATTTTCAAGAAAAGATATAATAGTTGATATTTCTTCAACAATACAAAAATTTGAATCTTATATCAGTCAGAGTTGAATTTAACAAAAAAGATAAATTTTTAACAAAATATCTGAATCATCAACACAAAGAGATTAATTTTCTACCTGTAACTGCCCTATTATCTCCTAATAATAGCAGATATACAGAAACACAAAATAACTTTAGAGTAGTTAAAAAAAAGCCTGAACTTTCAAAACTTTATTCACCTCGTACCAAATAACGAAATAATCCGTAAAAAAAATAGTGAAAGCAAGCAAGTGGTAGAAAAGCTGATTATAAAACTCATTTTTATTATTGCTGTTCATAAAAAATGTGTGTGGCAGTGGGGCCACACGGCAGAAGTAAGACTTTACGTGCTCTTGGCGTCATATAGAGTACACTCACACATTGAAGACGCACATGAGTGCACAGGAGCTTGTTTAATGGTGGAGTAGTGGGAATATTTTATTGTAAGAAAGGGCAGATAGATAAAGAGAAAGAGAGCATATTCATACTTTACTTAGCGTGGGAATAGTGTGGGCATCAAAGACGAGTCATTAGAGCAATTGCGAGCCGCCGCACAAAAGAGAGATGCGATTACAGAGAGAAGGTACAGAAAGTATACTTGTAAGAGAGAGACAGAGACATCCGTAAAAGAGAGACAAAAGCTTCCGTTCGTACGTTCGGTCGTTTTTTTCAATTCACTCTCGTCCCAAAAGAAGTTTCACTTCAAAAATAATACGGCTCTTTTTCTTTTGAAACCTATTCACTTTTTTTCATTATACCATTTGTATAATATTCACATCGTACTAATTTTCCTATACTAATAAACTGTCACATTAACATAATAGAAAAAGTCATGAGACCAAAAACACGCAGAAATTCTAGCGGAAACATAGAATCTTTAGCCTGGACAAAGTAAGTAAATGAATGAATGAATGAATTACTAAAGTCGTAGATTACACTGTCCGAAATAGATTTTGCCACTTGACCAATGATAACTGATTTTGACAGGTTTCTAGCCATTTTTAAGGACGTGTAAAAATGTAGCGCGACCCAATAGAACCTTCTAAGGTGCATGAAATAAAAACTTGGTTTTCGACGTTTCGGAGTAAGAAACAAAAAACCAGATGCCCTGATCTGAACTGAAATAGTGAGAGCCTGTTAACTTGAACTCAACACAAAAAAACACCATGAATTTTAAGAGGCTAGAGAATAAATCAGAGAAAAGTTGTAGGATGAAGAGAGCAGCGAGCGCCAAGGTGGAAGCGTGTGGTGGAATCGGTGCGCGCACATGTACAAAATCTGTGTCTGACCATTTCAATCTCATGGCACCTGGTTTTTTGTATTTACTTCAAAAGTTCAAGAACCAAGCTTCCATTTAATCCCTTAGAAAAGCTTCTGTTGGCTCACGGTACATTTTTTTACGTACTAAAAAATGGACAAAAACACGGTTTCTGGGACTTTTGCCACGTTTTTCTCGAAAATTAGAGCCATTTTTCAACTTCCGCCTCCGGATATAAATCCTACGGCAAAAAAACCTATCGATGTCAATTATCATTAGTTAAGAACCAAAAAAAAAACGTTCGGAAATGTCGGACAGTGTTTTTATAGTTAATTTTCTGTCAAAAAGTGAAAAAAGTACAAAATAAAGAAAAATGATCGACCTTAAGAAAATTTAATTGTCAAAGAATATCTTGCAATTCACTATTTTCTCTCTGTCCAGAAGAAAGAATAGTGTGTAGTCCAAATATCTTCGTTTCATTCAATTTCGGCTCTTCTCGAAAATTTTACGTCTGACCTGTTGGTATATTCTTCACTCAGACAAATTCTTCTTCTCTACTCTTAGTTTCTTCAATGGCAGTTTCAATTTATAAACAGATTCTTCCTTCCCCATTTCTCCTCTTTATTTTCGCGATGCTTTTTACTTTCTGATACCTGCATGATGCCCTTGTTCGACTCAGGTATATCACGTACGCTAGGTAACGTACGTGCTATAGTAAGCAAGGAGTTTCTATGAATGTTTAAGTGGCACCGGCTAGACAAGGAAAACAGGTGGGGGATAGAAGAAGCGAGCAGCTTGATATCGGTTTCATCGCACCTCACCTTGCATGGATACCATAGAAAACGGGAATGCGTTAAAGGGGCAACTCTGGTCTCTCACAGAAATTCAACACGATTTTCGTGTAAAATCCTTTGAAAACTTACTCCTATATGTGATGTCGACCATAGGACGCTATTTATGAAATAAAGCCACTCGCGTCGACATACGTGTATGTATAGTGAGTAAATTAAATTCAAATTCAGAGAGAAGACTATGCTTTTCAATTCATTTTAAAACTATGTTTAAAAGTATACAAACTTTAACTTATTTATTATTAGAAATTAAATTTTGCAAAATATTAATTTATTCTTAGATCTTGGATTGTATGGCCTAACAATCTAATTTTCTTAACATTAACGAACAACACTTTATTTTGTTCTGTACATTTATTTTTAAATTTAAATTTGAATTTTTAGAAAACGAGGATTAGATGAGAGAATTAAGGTTTGAATCCTGAAACTTTTTAAACCAATCATATGTTTAAACTCAAGTAAATAAAGAATTTATGCAGTTACTGTTCTAATGAGGCATTAATATTATTGCGAAATGCAATATAGTTTCAAAAATAAATATTGTTTATTTTACAACTTCTAAATTTCAAGACCAAATGCCACAAGAGAAACCAACTCTATTACTATTTGGGTCTATAATCTTTAAAAAAATGATAAAAGTAGAAATTTTTAAAAATTTTACCCTTGTCATTTCTCTTTAACCCTATAAAACATACATTTTTCCTAAAGTACGAATTATCAGAAACTTCGTACACGGAAGGTTTTTGGTGTATTTGATTACGAATTTAAAACAATATTTAAAAAAATTTAATGAAAATTTCGGACTGAATATGGTAAAAAAGTAAAAATAAGTACTGTGGCTTTGAAGTGGGTCCTTAGGGGTCTTTTTTGTCACTTCCTACGAGTCTAAACTCATAATCTCAGAATTAAAAATAGCGGACTCAATACGATGATCAACAAATTTTTTAAAAATTGATCTTTTGGTTTTAAGATGGGTGACTTCAGGGTTTTTTAAGGCCGCTCGTCACGAATCTGAAGTCAAAAATTAAAACAACTGACACAATACTTATTTTTAAATTTTTTGTGCGTTATATTAGATCAACTATTTTAAATTTAGGAATTTTGACTTCAGATTTGTTACAAACCATCCACAAAAACCCTTAAGACTAATTTCAAAGCCGCGGTAGCAGTTTTTAAATTGATTTTTTGATTGAATCCGCAATTTTAAATTTCAGAATTTTTACTTTATATTCGTAATCAGCATCCCCTGAGAACCCATTTTTAGTACACGGGACTTATTTTTACTTTTATCTGCCACAATTTGATCCACCATTTTAAATTAAAAAACTTTTTGAATTTGACTTCAAGTTCATAATTAGCGAGCCGAAAACTCTAAAAGTATTATGTAATATAAAAATGTTTTTAAATATTCAACATATTTCGTAATTGAGAAATTAGGTTAATTATCTTAAACACTAAGATCATATAATAACTCTGGTATATAATCATTTTCTTTGTTTATAATCATATTAATTCACTTAAGAATGATGAAATGTAACTAAAATTTGTGAATGCAAACCTAAAAATTATTGTTTACTTCACAAGTTTTTAGATACGATCAACCTCCTTTTAAGAAAAAGAGCTTTTGGCACTAGGAGAAGCATTAATAAATTTTTTTCGACATGCAAGAAGTGAAAAATGCTAATTTTTAAATAAAAATATATAAAAATAATGATTTTTTAGGATAATTGTCTTTACCTATAGACGTCGAAAACTAAAATAAACCATTTAAAAAATTGTGTTAATGAGATTAATAGATATCCTAAATGATGGTTGCAAAAATTGGGTATTCATTTTATTGTTACCTATAAGAAAATTCACCCGAAGATGATCATTTTTTAAATTTTTTACAGTTATTTATTTAAGCATTTTTGGGGCAGTACTTAGAATCATTCGAAAAAGTTTTTATTGCAGCCGAACTTCATTATTTGACTCATATTTTTAAAAAGTCAAAAAACGCTTTAGTGTACAAGAAGAGTTTTTTTACCCTAATAATCACAAAAACTTTGAACCCTTGAAAGCTTCAGTAAATTGAAGAGAATTGAAGCGAATTCAAATGCATTCTAGAGAACTCAAATAAGGCTAAGAGAGTTTTAAAAAATTCAAGAAAAATCACAAGACATTAATAGAATTTAGGATAAATTTTCTATTCTTACTAATTTTTGAATATTATTTACTTATCACGCATTTAATCTCACCGAGTCTTATAATATCAAAAATGACTTTTTCAATTGAAATTTAACATTTCTGTTGGGTAAGTTATGACTTTAATTTAAAATTCAATTTTTTAAATCTTTTTTCAGGAATTTCCTTAATTGTAATAAGAATAATTTGAAGGTTTGAAAAATAAAAGCTTCGTCAGAGATAACGTTAGATCAACAAAAAACCTGTCTAGTCTAATTACTGTTCAAAGTATGAGCATATATGTTGATATATGTTGATCCAACGTTATCTCTGTTGATACTTCAAATATAGGAACTTAAAATAAATAATTATTTCATTTATAGGCTTAAAAACATCAAAAGATGGAAAATTTTAGCTTTATATGCTTCAAAGTTAAATAGAAAAAATGGAAAGTTTTGAAATAAAAATTGTTTAATTTTCCAAATTTCAATTGTCTCTCGTCTGAAAATTGTAAAATTTTTAAAGAAATATACATTCGACACAATTTAAATTTTAAAACCTCAAACAAATTTGAATTCTTATATTAATATACATGATAATGTATAATATTAATATATAATGAATATGAAAATTTTAAATTGTTGAACATATAACATTTTTCTTTTTTACATAGTCACTAATCGTCTTCTTAAAAGTAATGTAACAAACAAAAACTCGCAATTTGACAACACATAGTAATAATTATATTGATCAATTCTTATAATTAAAGTAAACATTTTGGGCCTTTTTAACTTATAAGGTTCTTGATTTTGTAGAAACATAGTTCTTAAGATAAAAATAAGTATTTTCGACGACAAGAAAAACCTTATAATCAAAAAAAAATTTAACTGTGAATTCGTTCATAAGAATCTTAAAAAACAATTATCAATATGGCGTTCAAAGGTAATACATTGTGTTTATATATTATTCTTCAGATAAAAAGAAATGACTACAGAAATAAAAGATTTTCTTTATTCAAAACTGCTATATAAGTGCAGAAATTGATTCTGCGTCATTAAAATAAAAACCCTTTACAAGTTTAGATAACGTTGAATTCGCCTATGTTGAAGTTATTTTATCACACGACTAAAAAAATGTGTACCTTCAAAGTCCAAGGTTTTTTCAGAAAAATCATCATTTCGAAATTGTGCGTTCAAATTATCAACAAATTCAATAAATTATGCCAAAAAATGTTTTTATTTTTTATTTTTCCTTAATTAAGAGTAAAACATAATCTCTAAATCTGGACCAAGGCCACGAATACATATCACGTAGTTCATGAGTATTCATATAAAATATTCACCCGTGGAATGGAAATTTTTGCGAAGATAAAAATAGGAGATTCGCTGTGTACATTCATTTATCATGAACTTTTTTGAAAATATTTATTCGACATTTATAAATACAGTTCCTTTCTTTAAAACCTGAAAGAGGGAGGTTATAAGTTGTAAAGAAATCTTACTTGTCACAGGGTTTTTTCCTGTATTCTAAGTCAAAATAAATTTCTTTTCCAAAATTGATGTTCCATGTCACGCATTCCCTGTTCTAAGTCAAATTATAATGTTTCCCAGAAATTTACAGTTCTATATTTTTATTATAACTTTAGACAGTTACACTATAGCATTTTAACCTGGGAAAAACAAACGTTTGTCGCCTAGCTTACAAAATTTCTTGGTTAAACTATGAAAATTGATTCTGTGTAAAGGCATCGGTATCAACAACATCCTTAAATATAAGTCATTGTGGGTCAAAATCCAAAAAAAGGAGCCTTAATTTTATTTCTTGTTGCTTTTGTATTAAACTTAGCAGAAAGATGTTTTCGGGGTCGCTGATTTTTAACTCAACGGCAAAAGATACAAATTCAAAATGGTGGATCCAATGTGATGGCCTTAGATTGTTAAAACTTTACAATTTTTTCTAAAGCTTGGTATTAGGGATATTTGGGGTCTCTGATTTCAAGTTTTGCAGAAAAAACTTACAAAATTCAAATTGGAGAATTTAATGTGTCGACCAAAAATGTTAAATTTCTACATGTTGGTCCGAAACTTGGTATAAGGCGGCATTTAAGGTCACTGTTTTAAATTCAATTGTAAAAGCTGCAAAATTAATTTAAAATTGTAGATCTAATGAAACTGCAAATTTTTTTAACATTTTCATACTATTCTAAAACTTGGTATAAGGGCATTTCTGGGATCGCAGATTTTAAATTTAAATTTGAAAGTTGCAAATTCAAAATGACGGATCTAATGTGGAAGGCATTTATTTAAAAAAATACAAAAAATGAGTACTGCGATGCATTCTTCTGATTTTGAAATGATCGAAATAATGAAATCGAAGAAAAATTTTAGTAACGGATATTTTTTGTCAAATTTATTTTTTTTTACATTTTACTTTGCACTCGAAGAATGCTTTTCAAAAATGATAAAATATGAAATTGATGCTTTGAAGCAGCAGATGAAACTGTTTCTGAATATTTTATTCTGTTATTGTTATTAACATATATACGCATGTGAATCTTGAGTTTAAATTAAAGATTTTCAAATATTATGACTTGTTCAGAAAAATTATTTCCTTTGTCTTTTTTTGCTGTTTTGCAGTATCATATGAAAAAGCGTAAAATGACGCAAATTCCTATTGAAATACATATCCTAAGGGACAGAACAGCACCTTACTCTTTTCAATATCTGTGAAAATGAAGAAAAACAAAAACATTTTTTTCACCTTGTTTAATTGATTAGTTCATACTGAAGACGTGCAAGGAAAAAATCTTGTATTTTCTACTATTATCAGATGATATATTAACATTTCATCAAATCTAACATCTACGAATCGCGACCAAATTTTAATGTTTGCACACTTGTTAATCAACAATAAAAAGTCAAACTAACATAATACATAAGAAAATAATTTAGGAATTTTAGATTCGCATAATATATGTACTTCATCAAAATTTTGACACTTTAACTCCACTTTTTTGTTTTTATATGTAATTCAAAACTACTTTGTAAAAATTTTCGGGAAAAAAATAATTTGATATTTTTCAGAGATTAATTTATTCATATATACGATTAAACATACATAATTATGCTAAAAGTATACGTGTCTGCACTCCTAAGAATATACAAGATTATAGAATTAGGATATCTTAGAGTCATCCTTGGCATACATATAAAATTCTGACATATTCTACTCTTTTTAAAACTGCATTATAGATAGGACCTGTTAAAACTGTTACGTAAATACAATTCTTGGGTGGAAAATTAGGTCCGAAAGGATAATGTTTAAAAATGGGAAGGTATTCTTTAAAATCTTAAGCTTTGAAACAAGTGTCAGTTTCTGAACATAGTTCAGTGTACATTAGACCACTAGGATAAGGATTGAGATCACGTGAACGATTTGTCGGCCGAAGAGTTGTTTGAGACTCATAATGATCGCCCTCTGCCGTTCGTATAAATGCGAAATAGCCGCCAATATGATATGATATCTGAGGTTGCATCCTCATGGGTATGGTGTTGTTAAAGAATGGAATGATTTTCCCTTCAAATTTAGATTCATCCCCCATTTCTAACATGATGCTGTATGTCTGAGTATTCAAAATTACACTTACATCTAATTTTGCAAGAAATTAAATTGGCAATTATGAACTTTTTGTACACTAGTATAACTTATCGTTAAGCTTTTCAACATTTTTAATGAACCACTGGCCGACAATATCAAATATATATGCATGTTTCTTTACATTTTTTTGCAACTTCCTATTTTGTAACTAAGATACGTTTAATAAATTAAATTTCGAACTGATTTTTGTGTATTATTTACCAATTTAATAAATTTTGAGAAGAATAATTTAAACAATAAAAAATGAAAGCATCTTTAGAGCTACTTTAGACAAAAAAAAAACGTTTTTATGAAATACTTGTTCAAACTGTGAGCATATATGTTGATATACTTATTCATGTGATGTACGCAGTTTGTATAACATCATGTAGAAGTGAAATTTTCTAAGATTTAAAACTCTATCATAAAAATTCTTAAATTTTTTAATAGCTTTTAGCTTGAAAAAAAACGAAAATTTCAATTGTCTCTCGTTTAGAGATTCTTTACATATTTATGGCTTTTAATTCTGCTTAATTCAATTTCTAAAGCTATTGCTTTGAATTTATTACAATTTTATATGCGTTATTCTAAATTATTGTCCAATTTTAAGACCTTTAGAGGAAAAATTATTTGAATTAGGAAGATTTTAATTTGTAATAAATTATAAAAGTCGGCGGGTGACATGTTCAAGATTGGCTTGCCTATGAAATATGTTTTTGTACCTGGAAAATAAAGAGACAAGTATTTATTTAAATTAACAAAGCGACATCATTACATTTTTTACGACTATTTTAAAATTTCAACGGTACAATATATTTTTTCAATATATTAAAAAACCGTGATATTTTTAAAATTTATGAAATATGAAAGTCATTTTAAATTGAAAAAAAATTTCCTAAAAACTTCACATTTTTTTCTGAAATTTTTAGGAATAATAGGTACTGATATAGCCTACCTACGAAAAAATTTTCCATTTCGTATTTTTTTATTTGTTTTTCGGGACAAAAAAATTGTTCTTTGATTGTTTTTAAACCTTGCCTTTTTTGCAATTTTTGAGATTTTATGTTTTTTCTGATTTCAATTTATCGATTTTATTGCGCTATTACAAAATTCACAAAATAAAATGAAAAATGATAATGTTACTTTGTATTGTTGGAAAAAGGAATAAAAATTCTGAAATATACCAACGTTTTTGTTCCTGCAATTTTTGAAAATTAATTAGTATAGATTCAGTTTACTAATCATAAATTGTCCTTTTGCTATTTTTTTTTTCAGAAGTCAAAATTTTTTTTTCAATTTTCATGTTAAATAATTGTTTTCTTTCGAGAAATAAAACAATGCTGGAATATGGTGATATAAATGTCTAATACATCTTAACAAGTTAGGAAAAAAGGTTTGGTTCTTAAGAAAATTTTTACATTTTTTTTTTAAATTCAAAATAATGTTGCCTTATCATATTATTTTTTAATTCTTTTTGTGAATTTCAAAAGAGTGCACAAAACTGGATAAACTGTAAAAAGAAAAACTTTCATATCACATAAATTAGAAAACTGACACGGTTAATAAAGAAAAATTAGTAAAAAAACTCATTGTACCTTCAAAATTTTAAGATGTTTGTTAAAAATGTAATAAATGCGCTATGTGAATTTAGAAAAATACGCCTTTTTATTTTCCACGTAAAGAAGCATTTTATAAACAAGCTAATCCTAAACGGTTCACCCGCCGACCTGCATGATTTAAAATGGATTCGACCTATTTTGAATCAATAATTGACAAATTTTAAAAGTTTTACTCTTGAGTTGATGGAGTATTTGGTTAATTTAAGAAAAAAATTCTGTAGGGTCAAAGAAATATTATGTTGAATTAACCAAAATTTCTTTGACTCAGTACTTTTTGTTTAACAAAATTTTCTTTTTCAGTCTACTTGCAATTTTTTTTATTCTCTTTATTGTGAAATATAGTTATTTTCAATTTTCGCATGCTTTAGCAATACACAATTCAAACCCGTAGCTTTTGAAAAGCTAAACACGTTTGAGAACATATGTTACATTTTTTGTGAATAATAATTAAAATATTTTATTACACTTACGTTGCAGATTAAGAAAACCAATATAGGTAACGAGAAAAAATTTCAGTAAGTATAATCATTTTTACTACACAGACACTGACAGAAAACTAAAAACTGTTTTTTCTTAATTTTTTCTGAGAGAATTTTCAAACAATAGCTGCTATACATGTTACTGCGTGAACCCGAAATTCAGAAAAAGTAATTTCATTTAATTAAAATATAATCACTTTTATGATTTGCATTTGATAACATCGCACTATTTATTTTTCTTAAACGGTAAATTCATAAAAGCAGCAATACATACCAAAAAAAAATGCAAGCGACACATTCAGGATACTAAAGTAACTGAAATTCACGAAATGAGGTTGCTTCAAACGAAATTTAGTAACTTTGATAGTAAATTTACTAAATTTTTATTGAAATCCAGAAAAAGTATCTGAGATTTGCAAATAGTTTTCTAAAATTCCTAAATGTTGATAGAAATATCAGTTATCGTGACTGAAAAAATTGCGCAATTAGCAACTGCGCACTCCTCACTTCTCGATTGCGTTCGAACAGAACAAAGCTTGATTGTTGCGGTCATGAGCGGCATTTCACTGTAAAAGGTTGTTTCAAACTATAACGATGCAGTGAACCTCTAATTTTCTAATATTAAATGATATAAGGCGTGAAAGGTATTCAAAATTTGCACGACAAAAAAACTGCAAAAAGTGTTAAAACCGTGAGTTAAGGCAACTACCTAGAAGCTCGGTTAATAAACAAATTATCTTTGCGATAAAATAATTACGAGATACTGCAATTATCTGCCTTGTGAATTAACTTCTAAAAAAGGTACACCAAGACCGTGAGAGGCTGGCAGCAGCTGTGCAAATTAATAAATTACCCAGGTTTCAATTGTAAGTCCGCTGTTTACGTCAAATGACGCCCTCTTAGCGCCATTATTTTCAATATAAATTTGCAGTATATATTTGTTTTAGCAATACAAATTATAGCTAGACTATGTGTGAGTGAAGCTTATATCTAAATGACTACGTATGTATCTAGGTTACATAATGTACTTAATGAATCAAATGTGTTTAGATTAACTTCACTCATGTTTCCTTACTATATACATTGTCAGGACGATTATAGACTACATATTTTATATTAAAATTTATGACCTGAAAAAAGGATTAATTCCTTAAAATTTTTAGTTGTATTAAATGAAAATTACTGAATTGTAATATGATTTTCTCAAACATGTCACTAAAGCCTTATGCAGTTACCTTTGCTGAAAACTACAACTATGCCAATTCGAATTTTAAATAATATTGCGGTTTAATAACGCTCATTTAAACTTTTTTGTTTATAAATAGTCATTAATCGGTAACTTCAGAATGCCCAGTGATGTTTTAACTTATCTTTAATCATTTAAACATTCTTAATTTTTTTTTTTTAGGTAAGTCGTAAAGCGAACGTGTTTTCCAGATCTTACGAGTTATTCAATTTATGACAACAATGAAACTATTTGTTTAAACAACTGTTTTTGTCATTTTTTAATTTTTAACGTTCTTTCTTTCGGCGAAATATAATTCTTAAGATAAGAATAAGTGATTTCGCCAAGAAGAAGAACCTTATCAGAAAAACAAGTTTAAACTGTAAATTTGTTAATAAGAATTCGAAAAAAGAAAGATAATTATATCATGAAATGGCAATCAATTTTTTAGGATTCTTTAGATGTAAAGAAATTACATTCAAGAAATTTTTTCTTTGTTTGGAACTGCGATATAAGATTATGGGTTTATAGCAGAAACTAATTCTGTGGCATTTCAATTAAAACCGGTTAAGGGTTTATATAATGTTTAATCCGACTATTTTAAAAATGATTTTACTTAACGATTTAAAAAAATATGTAGCATCAAAGCATAATCTTTTTTCAGAAAAATCATAGTTTTGAAATCTTGCGTTTAACTCGTCGCCAAATCTAATGAATTGTTCCCAAAAATGTTTTAAATCTGTCAAATCTAAAGCAAATCTTACTCTTCAAATCTGTAGCAATGACACGAATAAATATTACGTAGTTCCGGAGTAATAATGTGAAATGTTTATCTATGTAATGGAAATTTTTACAAAGCTAAAAGTACGAGATTTGTCACGTGCGTTAATTTACTATCATGATCATTCTGTAAAAAAATATATATTTGACATTTATATATGAAGGTGCCAAACAAACTTTATTTTCTTTGAATTCCGACCTGTAGATCCATGGAAAAAAATCTACAGATAAACTAACGATATTTATTTTCGATCTGGTCACAAATATTTTTGAAAAAGTACCAATAACATTAAGACAATCTTTAAAATACGGATTTTTCGTAATCTTTAAAATACGATGTGTCTTAATGGTAAAACTTTTTTTCCATATGTTGCCGTTTAATTGGATGGTAATCATTCATTTAAATCTTAGTCTAATTGGAGAACTTTGAAGTAATGCCCTATATATACTACTTTATGAATTTTGAAAATATATCCATTCTTTTTCTTTATGACATTGTCATTCAAAGTTATTTGATATTATTAATAACCAGAAAGGTATTTGTATAAATTGATTGATTCTATTGTAGAAAATATGATCTGACGTTGCATCTGATAAAGAAAAAATGTCATATTTTCAGTTTCGAAAAAATTTCTATTTCACGAATGAATATGATATATGATTCCTTACCAACCAAGCTTTATTTATTCATGTTCTTGGTCCAGATTTTAGAAGTAAGATTCTCGCTGCATTTAATGAATTTTACAAATTTTTAGGAGTTATTTTCTAGATTTTCCCATTAGTTGCTCCCAGAAGATTTTACAAAATAGTTTTATGACGCAAAATTTTCTCAAGATTGAAAGTCGTAGATTAGGTTTTTGATTTAGATATTTATTTACCTTTGTTGTAAAGCATTAGTTTTCAAACGGCCAATACAACTTTACCAAAAACACTGTATTAATTGCAATATTGTCGTTTAGTTTTCAGTCATGATTAACTGTTCTTTTTACATGATTTAACGAAAAAATCAGTATAAAGAATGCATTCAATCATCGAAAATGCCAGAGATACTAGGTTTTTTTTCTTAAAAAATGTAACAAAAACCAAACCAGCTTTATATTGTCCCTTCTTTAAAGTGTAAAGGTATTGTTGAAAGAAATATTTTATGATTTAGTCATTCGGCTCTTATGACCAAATTAAAATTATAACATTAATGTTTTGAAATACAAGGTAAAACTATTCTAAATACTTTATTTTGTTATTTTTATTTATATATTTTAGTTTGAGTGTTTTAAATTTTTATTAAAGACTTCGATATTTTACTATTCGTTCGTGAAATGGATATGCTTTGTTTTCTGTTTTGCATTAGCGTATGTAAAGCGCGAAATTACGCAAATTTTGATTAACGCAAAACTGTAAAAACAATTGGCAGCAGGTGACGTTTCGTACCCCAAGCCCTAGGTAAACGATAGCTTCTGTAATGGTATCATTCACACTACCAAGGTCATTTTTTGTTGCAGAGAAATGGTTCGCTGAAATTAGCGTTAGATTTACACTTTGTTTTTTCTGTGTTTTGTGGTTCCTATCCTACTGTTAAAGTGTCAAATTGATATTCTAAAGATAAGCGACAATATCCGAATTTGATTTTTTATAGAAACTGCTTCTTTGTCTGAGCAAACCACAATAGCTGCACCTCCTTATTCTTCATAATGAGGATATACAAACTTTCTAAAAAATATTCAGGAAAAACATACATCAATATTTTTAGTGATCAGTTTATTTATTCATATAAATTATTATACATAATTTGCCAAGGATATACATGTCTGCAATCCTCAGGAATAAACAGACTTATAGAATTAGGATATCTTAGAGACACCCTTGGCATGCATATTGGATTGTGCCATTATTCCACTCTTTCTAAAACTGAACTATAGATTTTGCCTTTTGGAACTGCTACGTAAATGCAGTTTTTCGGTGGAAAATTAGGTTTGGAATGATAATGTCGGCGAGTTGAAATATATGGTTGAAAATCTTTAGCTTTATAACACTTGTTAGTTTCTAAACATAGTTCAGCGTACATTGGACCATAAGGATGAGGATTAAAATTACGTGGCCGATTTATCGGTTGAAGAATTGACTGAGACTCATAATGGTCACCCTCTGCCGTTCGAATAAATGCGAAAAGGCCAAAAAACTGATGGGATAACTGAGGTTGCATCCATTCTGGTATTTTGCGGTTGGAGAATGAAATG
>JAUELO010000179.1:46857842-46870559 GCA_032357855.1 Amphibolips quercusostensackenii | reverse complement strand
TTCGATAACGGCGCTTTATTTCAAGAGCGAGCGATAAAAATATAATAAATCCATTTTTTAAAGTGAGATAATGATTGTGTCTGTATGTTTAAACTATTATTAATTTGATTATTAGACTGAAGTAAGTCAAAGAAAATTTTCTTTTCAGTTTAACGTGCAGGGGATACCACCCTACAATATATAATGGACAAATAGAAGATGATTACTCATTACAAGCACAATTGTACCTAAAATAATTCATTTTTATTTTAAATTATTAGCTCATACAGTATTTAACTATTCTTTAAATTAAATTAATTATATACATACATCAGTATTTTAAATTAATGATTATCTACTGTATGTTTATTATCTATTGTAGGGTAGTCTTCGTTGTCCATAAAATAAAATACATTTTGAGAAAAGTATTCAATTAATAATAATATGATACATTTTTTTCGACTGCAGATTCATTAGGTGAATCAGTCAAACTCTTAATAATTTACAAATAATTTTCAATATTCCTCTTATAATATATCCTTAAAAAAATAAATGACAAAAAATTAGCAAATTCCCACAAAAACTTTGTGTTATATCCTTCTATGTTTTCTCTGTTTACAAAAAAGTTATTTGAACAAAATATTTGAATTTTTAAGTCAAAAAGGCACGTTTTTTAGAAGGCAGAGAAATTAGCAGTAAAGAATTTCCAACAAAAAGATAGTTTTTAATCCAGTAGAAAGAATACGTAATACGAATACCAAAACACCAAAAATTATTTTTAAGCACAAAAGTTGGGTTCTCAATCAAAAGAGACTAATTTTCAACCGAATGAGTGAATTTTCAACCACAAAATATAACTTTTCTACCATTAAAAGCGAATTTGTCATGAAGTATTCAGAGTAGAAGGTCAGTAAAAAATTAAATCTTGATTTTGGGAACGGCACCGTTTGAGACCCTGCGTAATCTTTTTTCAAGCATGTTAATAAGATTTATGATTACAAGAAATTTTTATAAAAAATAAGAAAAAATACAAATTTGAAGGTAAAATTTTGTGGATCGACTCGTAATGTTTTCAAAAATTGGATAAAAAACTTAAGTAGTTAAAATAACAAGCGCAGTTCGTAACATTTAGTAATAATTGGCAAGGAAAATAATAAACAGAATAAATAGTGTATTTAGACATTAGTTGAAACAGCGAATAAAAGTGATGTTGATTTTCGTGTGAAAAAGGAAAGAGAAAAAATTTGGTATCTGGAATCTACCTTTAGACAAAAAAAAAATGAAATAATAGTTTACAGTTCTCGAAATGTCCTGAATTTTTGGAACTCTCCTATTTTAAATAAACAAAAATTTCATGAAAATTGTAATTGTAGCCCAGGTATACAATTCATTAAAGATAACCCTGATGTGACATAATTTTTCTTAAGTCAGATAAAGGCAACACAAGAGTTGCAATAAAAAAATCAAAATATATTGACAAAATGTCAAACCTTTTATCAGATCAATCTAAATTCAAAGAAGTTAAATTTGCATATACAGCCACGACTGAAAAATCTAATAATATTATAATCAACAGATAAAACAAAAATTCAAAAAACTGGTAATCCTGTTAGAATAATAATTTTTACTGTTGATAGTCCAACCTCCAAATTAGATAAATATTTCGCAATGTACAATGTTAAAGATAGCTGTCAGTTTGCCAATGGCATCGAAGGCTTAAAAATACCCAAACAACATTTTCTTGTATCTTTAGATGTGGTAAATTCAATTCCTTCAATTTTAATGAACTCAGCTCTACAAATTATTAGAAACAAATGGTATCAAATAGCTTCATACACTTCAATACCAAGATATGAACTCCCAAATGCAGTCGCGTTTTGTTGAGGATCTACATATTTTAAATACAACAATAAAAATTTCAAGCAAATGGAAGAAGAATCCATGGGTTCTTTATTTTCTCATGTAGTAGCGGACATTGTTATAAAAACTCTTGAAATTGATTGTCATACTGCCTTAAATTTTGAAATTCGATTTTATAAAAGATAAGTTAACGTCATTTTTACGATCATTCCAGAATCCAAATAACATGAAGTTTTAGAAATCTTGAACAGATTTGAATCAAATCTCAAATTCACTTTTGAAAAAGAAAAACACTTTACACATAATTTGTTAGACGTTTCTCCTCCAAGAACCAATAGTTACTCTTTTTTCACGAATTTGTATAACAAATCCACATAGTCTGGTAGGTACGTACATTTCCTTTTACAGCATCTTTAGTCACAAAAGAAAGAAATGATGTTCGGAATTATAGATAGAGCTATTAAATTATCTTCTATTGAATTTAGACCACAAAATACTAAAGTAATATAAAAAACTCTAATTCGAAATGGTTACCCTGTTAATCTCATTTACAGACTAATTAAAATCAGAATCAACAACCGTTACAATAAAGTAGAGAAAAAAGAATCTAAAAGCTCAGAAAATTTTACTGTAATTCCATATACGAATATTTGAGGAATAACGGACAAACTTGCTACCATTTTACGACACAATAATATTAGAGTTATATTTAGACCAATACAATGAAACTCAAATCTCTTTCCTTCTCCTAAAGACAAATAAGAAATTTTTTCAGCAAAGAAATTCAGTTTACAAATTTGACAGTTTAAATTGTGATTGTTGTTATGTTGGACATACAAGTAGACCTTTGCACCATATAATTAAAGAACATACACGACGGAACTACAATGTCGATAGTATCACTGCTCTTGAAAGACACAGAATTGAAACTGCACACGATTTTCATTTTAATAAACGTTTAGCGATTGAATCTTATTTTATCAAGAAGAAAAAAATTCTATCCATCTTAAATTTAAAAACTCCAAACTACCAGACTTTTACAGATAGCTTTCTTCATGACTCCTGAAATTGCACACAAAATGTGAAGTTTTTCCACTTTTCTCACTAAATGTGAGATTGCCCACAATCATAACACTGTCTCCGCACCTAAATTTTATAAAATATTATTTTCTCTTAAATTCATACCGCATTGTTTTTCTGAACTTAAACTTAATACACAAACTTACATACACTTACATACACAGATATTTTAATTTTGGCGTAAGCTAACATCACAATAAATATTTAAAGTTACAAATACCGACATCATGTCTATTACAACATACATAATGACAAACATTCTTGGTGAGATGGTCAATCCCCCATATTTCTTTTTCTCTCATTTTTTTACACGAAAATCAATATCACTTTTATTTTTCACTTCAACTAATGTTTAAGGTAAATACTTTTTATAAATATATTAATCCGCGTTAGTTATTACTACACTATTTATTCTATTGATTATTTTCCTTGTCAATTATTGATAAATATTACGAACTGCGCTTGTTTTCCTAACTACTTATGTTTTCAATCCAAGTTCTAAAAATTGTACAAGTCAATCTACCAAATTTACATTCAAATTTGTATTTTTTATATATTTAATGAAAATTTCTTATAATAAAAAATCTTTTTTAATGTCTTAAAAAGGGACCACACAGGGTCCGAAACGATGCCTTTTTCAAAATCTGGTTTTTAATTTTTTACTGACCTTCTACTCCGAATAATTCTTGACACATTAACTGAACGTCAAAACTGAAGAAAGAGATGTTCTATAAAAAATAAATTTTCAAACATGAAGTAAGGAACTTTTATCCATTAAGGGGAATGTTTAATAAAACAGATAAGTTTTTGACCAAAAGCATTAATTCGCAATAAAATAATTGAAACTTTAAGGAAATAGTTTAGCTTTCAAACAAAAACAAATACATTTTTAACCAATAATTTTTAGATTTTTTTCTTGGGTTCAATTAACTTCGTTTGCATTGAAGCGAAAACAAGGGTTTGGGAAAAAGAGTGTGAACACTGTAATGTAATTACAATTAATCAATTTTAAACGTTAATGACTTAAAAATGTCTAACTTCTAGAGCTTGCAGTTCGCAAAAATGTTATCTTCGAATATGTATACACGAAATAAAAAATTGTTTGAATTTAAACGCTATTTATTTATAATTTCAATGTATAAAGCTTTCATGAAAAATTATTTAATTTTCAATATTCTGAATTAAGGCGTTACAATTTTTTTCAGTTTTGAATTTTATTCTTAAAGGTTATATTGTGAACAACATGAGAACTAAATATAGAGAACTTCTGAAAAAAACAAGTCGAATTATTACGTTTTTCTAAAAAGTCAAGAAAAGGTAGAAACATTGACACGATTCGTACCCTGTATGCGACTTTTTAGATAACCTGAGGCATGGTTAACTTGCAGTAGATGCTAATTTCAATTTCAATTATCTTAACTTTGAAATGGCCAATCTCCTTCTTATTGCATGGAGCATTAGATAGTATTTTATTGAATATATATTCACAATTTAAAAAACTTCCTAAGGAAATTACGTTATCCTGATAATGACATAAAATAAAAAAGTGCCTTATCGCTCCAAAATTTGAGATTCATTATCGACAAATTCAGTAAATTATGCCTGAAAATATTACAAGATTTTTTTGATTAAAAGCAAATCATACTCTTTAAATTCAAGTCAAGGACGCGAATAAATATTACGTGATTGCTGAATAATGATAAGAAAAATGTTTTCCCTTGAAATGGAAATTTTTGCGAAGCTGAAAAATACGAGATTCGTTGCGTGTGCTGATTCCTTATGATAATCATTTTTCAAACAATTTATATTTGACCTTTATAAATGATAGACAAATATAAATTTCATTTTTCCTGAATTCTGACCTGTAGAACGCAATTTTTTTGTATTAAAAGAATTTTAAATCAATAAAATATAAGGTACCCGCGAAAAGTCGGAAAGTTGTAACCCTCTCTCCCAGAAATTGGCATGTAATAGAATTATACTTTGCCGGACTTTGAGTCCAATCAGGAACTTTAAAAAAAGGCTGTTTCTAGTAGTCCCGAAAAATTGTGGGGCTTGGAAAAGGATATGGGCTAGTCGTCTCGAATTTTCGGGACGACTAGCCAAGCGTATGAAAAATATTGGACTAGTCACCTTGAATTTCGGGACGACGAGACACTTCGTTAGAAATAATGTCTTTTTATTTTGAAACTATATCTATTATTCTTTAATTAGACAAAATGGTGGTTTCTGAACAACGTAAACCCTCAAAAACATATGTCAACATAAGCGCAATCTTTTCCTGAAAATTAGAGTTTATTTTTTAAAAAGTCTCGATAGTATGAAAAAACTAAGTCTGATAATTGTGCTAAGTGTGCCCTGTGTCAGACTTAATCTTCAATTTGCTGATTAGATCAACTATAATGATAATATATATCAAGTACCATAAAATATTAGAGTCCGGTGAAAATAGCCAGACAATTTTTGTATCTGATCCCTCACCTTATTTAAATATCAATAACGAATTACTAGCAATGTCTAAGTGATAAGCAAATGCTTTCAAAAATTCCTTCTTCCTATACAGAACATTCTGGCTGAGAAAACTATCATACAACTTAGTGCAGTTTTCGTATCAAAATTTCGAATCAAAATTGTATATTTTTTTGTGAAGTATGAAATTAGAGCTTGTTAAAAAATTAGAGAAGATCAAACTAAAAGTACATACCATATAAAGTGCATTGAACAGTTTGGCTCATAAAATTATGAATTCAAGAAGACATAAACTTGTGTAAGTTGCGCTATGTGAAAAAGCTCATCAAATATGTAAATGGAAAAAAGCGTAAGATATTCTTCAGAAAAGAAGAGTTTTTCCAAAAACTTTAAGAAGATTATTGCTAGTCTATATCGCCTTACCTGTTCAGGTTTCAGTCTGCCGAAATGTTTGAACTCCACATAGCATATCATCTTCTGTTACACATCAGTTTGTGTCCACTTTGACGTATATGCATAGATTAGATTTGTGTATCCAATAAAACATAATTTTCAGTATAAGACATGAGTCTGTTTGAAAAATATAATGCGGTTAGGATATAATTTTATCTGGCAGTAAATGTATAATGTACAGGTTGCAAATATGGAGATCAACGAAAAAACACGAATTTCGGAAACAGAAGCAAAATATCTACAGCAAAGAGCCTATCAGATATATATTTTCTCAAGGACGACCAAGTTACTGTTAACGAATAAGATTCAAGTCTAATTCGTCGTTATATCACAGGTTATATCCAGTCAAATATGTGGATCTGATGAAAGCTATAATTTATGCCAGTCGATTAGGATACGAGTCGACGTCATTGTATCTGTACAGGTTTGGGCCTATCAATTAAGTATATCCAGAGCAAAAAATTTGGCTATGGGTACACTTAATGGTATATGTAGATCCTATTAGAAAAATTATTGTATAATTAGGCGGGCTTACCTCTAAATGAAGTTCCATTCAAATTGCGCAACTTCAGTCCACCACTACATATCTGTCCAGGGTAAGGCCTGTCTGATTTTTAGACCAAGAGAAATAATCTATGGCAGATAATTATAGCAAATAAGTCAACATCTTCGTATCTGCACAGGCTAGGGCCTCTGAGACATGTCGGTCCAGTGAAACATAATGTATGTTAGGCGATCAGGACATAAGTCCACCTCGCCTTACCTGCACAGGATAGAGCCTGTCAGCTAATAATATATGAAAATAAGTTCACTGCTTGAACAATATATATAAAATAAACTTTTCTTTCTCTAAATTTTACAAACTTGATAAAATCAAAGAATGAAAGCAGTATATCCTTGTACAAAGTGAGGTTGGGAGGCCGTACTCTAGTGACTCTTAAAGAAAATAGTAAAAATTAAGGAAAATTGTAACAGAAATGAAAAAAATAACTCACTATTTTCAGATGACAATAATAAATATTCAATAAATAAATTCAAAGTTTATTAAGAGTTTCTCATTTAATGTGATATTACTGTAACTTTAACTTTCCTTTAAATTTAACATTTATTCATATATCAATGTAGTCAATATGCAAAATTTATAATTTACAGAAACTATTTTTTTCGTGTGAGCAATCTGAAGAGCTGCAACTTTTTGTTCTTTTTAATGCGTAATTCGATACGTTGTGAAAAATCTCCAGGGGGAAATAATACTTCAATTTTTTTAATTATTAGATTATTTATATGACTCAATAAAAATAATTTGCCGAATACATGCATGTCTACACTTTTAGGAATACACAAAATTACAGAATAAACATATCCTGAAGACATCCTTAGCATACATATAAAATTCTAATATTATTTCATTTCTTCTAAAACTGAACTATAGATAGAACCTGTTGGAACTGTTACGTAAATGCAGTTGTTGGGTGGGAAATTGTGTTGGAAATGATGATGTCGACGAGTTGGAACATATTGTCGAAAATCTTTAGCTATAAAACATTGGTTAGTTCCTAAACATAATTCAGCGTAGATTGGACTATGAAGACGAGGATTAAAATTACGTGGTAGATTTTTCGGTCGCAGAACTGTCTGAGACTCATAATGATAGCCGGCTTCCGTTCGTATAAATGCGATAAGGCCCACAAACCAATACAATAACTGAGGTTGCATCCAGTTGGGTATGTAGCGGTTAGGGAATGAAATTATTTTTCCTTCATATCTAGAGCCATCCCCCATTACCATTACAATGGTTTTTGGTCGAATATTTAAAATCCCACCTGCACCTGATTTTGTAAAAAATAAAATAAACACTTATGAAATTTTAATACGCCACTATAAAATACATTTTTGACAATTTAAAAAAACCACTGGCCAACAATATGAATTATGTATTCATAAATGTATTTATGTACTCATAATTCAAACATGTCTTTTTCGAAGAAGTTTTTCGATGAGATTTAAATTCTTAACCCAATGGTCACCATATTTACACAATAAAAGCCATGTTTAAAATATTACCGAAATCAATATCATTTTGATATGCAACAAAAATGATACCTTAATCAAAAGCATTTTGATCAGCCGGAATGAATGATGAACTTTTGAGATCATAGTGGTCTGATCTGGGATCATGTATACGGTCAAAACAAGATGGCTGACGTTCTTAGAGTACTTTAGCTCATATGCGAGCTTTTTATGGTTTCTAATCAAGCAACGTGATTAAAAAGTTAAAAAATTAACGAAACCTGATATTAGCATAATTCACCTGCTGAGTTTAGTTGTCACTTGCATGCGTTAGACAAATTTTTTAGGTTATGTGGTTACGACATCAGCCACCAAAATTATCGGCCATTTTGTTGAGCCTGACAAATGAACCTGAAGCAGATCAAAATTATCTAAATGAAAAGATCATTATGTTCTCAAGAGTCAAATGATGGTAAGAGCAAAATTCTCTGCAACAAAAATGGTCTTTTTTTACTGTGTATGTGACAACTCGCAAAAATGATAATACGAATTCAATCCTCGTCAGAGATAACGTTGGAACAACATAATACCGTTTATCGGAAATTCTTGTTCAAACTGTGAGCATATATGGCGATTGAGCAAACAAACCGCGATAAATTCATTTAAGATGATTCTTCAATAAGTAAACAAATACTCTGCTTCAAAAACACGATATATAGAAGAAAAATTCAAATAGGATCATATAGAGGAAACCATCCAGAGGATTGTCTGAATTATCAAATTATTAAATCTATTAGCTTCAATGTATGCAGTTTTTATAACACTTTGAACACATTAGTACAAAATATACGGATTTTAATTTATATATTTCTAGGGCTAAAATATATTTAAAGTGCAATTTCAATAGGACAGATTTTTGTCTTGTAAACCTAAGAAAATTAAAAAATTCTAAATTAAATTGTACTAAAAATTTTTAAATCATAGATTTATCGTGCTTTTTTTGCTTACTTTTCATATGTTAATATATGTTCTTATATAACATACATAGCTCGTTCAGTGACATGTGACATAGAACAAAAATTCCTTAGTTAGTAATTTATTTTCTTTGGTCTGACGTTATCTCCACCAAAAAATTATTCCTAAGAATATGAAATTATAAATTGTTTTATTTTTTTTGCGGAACAATTTTAAGAAAGTACAAAACTTATCTCAAGTTCAAATATGAGCATTGCTAAAAATGATTTATAAAATCAAGGCAAATATTTCATTGTAATTGTAACTAATTTTAAAAGAACAATCAAGGTGGGGTTTAGCATAAACTATATCATGTTAAAATTTCTGTTTTTAATAATAGTTAATAAGGGGTTTATATTCATTATTTTTCTTTAAGTAAAAGTTGCTATTCTTATTCAATCCTGATGCCGTACGTACGGTCTTATTTGAAAAACTTTATTTATGAGTTATAGAATTGTCATTTTATAAACAACATTTTTTCGAAATAAAAATTTTTAAATAAAAACGTACCAAACAGTTTTGTAGAGAATCTTTTAAGGCTTTTTGAAGCTCTTATCTTAACAAAAAGTAAAAACATGAGGCCGTGAAAAATTATTTTTAAATAAATAGTTTTGTCCTGTAATATATATATTTTTCAATTCATCTTCTGGCCTCTTTCGAAATAGTTGCAATTAACTAATGAATTAATTTTTCTTGATCTTATACACTACAATTTAAATTATTTATCGTTTGGAGATTTTCAAATTTTTGAGGTTTTAGATCCTGCGTAAATTAGTTTTTAAACCTAGTACTTTGAAGTCATCACAATTTTTAATGTCTTATTTATAAAATATGTTATAATTTTATATCCCTTAAAATAAAAAGTATTTGAATTAAAAAATCTTTGCATACTTTGGGAATGCACAGCTAAAACTAAAAACGTTTGAAAAAGTAAACATGCTTGAGGACGTTTTATTTCATTTTTTTTTTTATAACGATCATAATATTATATTAAACTCACGTTGAAAAGTGAAGAAACCGGCGAATGTAAGCAGAAAACTGACAGTAATTATATTCATTTTCACTAAGTAGACACTTGAGCAGAAGTGAAGGCTGACTTTTCCTAATTTTATGTGAGCAGTGTCTCAGAAAATGTTACTACTATTACTTGAATTTAGGGAAAAATGATTTTATTTAGATAAAATATACTAACTTTTATCACTTATGTTGGATAAGAACGCTTTATTTGAGGCGTAAGCGAAGAAAACGTAATAAATCCATTTTAAAAATAACATTGTTGTTTTAACATATATCTATTATATAAAATAAATAAAAAAAATTAATTTGAAACTGTAGATTCATTGTGTAGATATGTAAAACTTTTCAACATGTTAACTTTTTTTCTGATTAATAAACACTTTATAATATTTATCTCACAATATATAATTTCACAAAGGTTTATTTTTCTTTTATTCAAATATATTAATCATGCACACAATCTTTTACTTTCATATATTTAATCAAGAAACTGTGAATGCGTATCTTTAAGACATGAATAATGAGTGAAATATGCCTCTGTTAAATCAAAAGTGAATAAGCCCGCTTCCATATAATTTTCCATACAACTACTATATATTTTACCATAGAACTACTAGATACAGACTTAAAATATATATAGGGTAATTCCGGGACATGTGCCACACCTTTATTAAAATCTAAACTGACGCTTTCCAAATACGTTAATGAGGCCCCTTTTAATCGCTACACATCGTGTGGTGTGTGTTAAAGTTAAAAAATCATTTGTTTCATTGATATTTCACAATAGAAATGTACCCGTGTTCATTTTTGCATGTACGTAGAGTGAAAATCGAAATAAATTACCATAAAAAATTCAATTTTGAGTGGATTATCAATTTCTTATCAGGTTATTTGATTTACGCACGCATGATGTGTTTAATAATAATGAAACTAATAATATTTTATTTGATTATTCGTTAAATTTTCCGTTCGGGAACCCGAAGTGTAATATTATCGTCAATTTGAGAAATAAACGTTCTGTTTGCGTGTTCCGCTAGGGACATACGTTGTAGAAAATCGTCAAGGGCGACAAGGAGAAATAGTTCAAGACTTTTAATTGATTATTTTGTTTATATGACTTAATACAAATCATTTTCCGAAGATATACATGTCTACACTTCCATAAATATACAAAATTATCAAATTCAGACATTATTCCACTCTTTCTAAAACTGAACTATAGATAGAACCTGATGGAACTGTTACGTAAATACTGTTGCTGGATGGAAAGTTAGGTCGGAAAGGATAATGTCGATGAATGGGAACATATGGCTTGAAATCTTTAGCTTTAAAGAACTTGTTATTTTCAAAACGTAGTTCAGCGTACATTGGACCATGAGGATGAGGACTATAGTTACGTGGCCGATTTGTCGGTCGAAGAATTGTCTGAGACTCATAATGATCGCTCTTTTCCGTTCGTATGAATGCGAAAAGTCCAACAAAGTGATACGTTAACTGAGGCTGCATCCAGCTGGGTATGTGGTTCTTGCAGAATGGAGTGATTTGTCCTTCAAATCTAGAGTTATCCTCCATTATTACCACAATGCTTCTTGGCGGAGTACTAAGAATTCCACATGCACCTGATTTTGTGAGGAATAAAATTGGCATTTATTAAATTTTCGTGCACGACAATAACTCATATCTTTAACAATTTCGAATGTAAATATATTCAAGAAAATATGTTACATTTTTTCAAATCAAAATTATAATATTATATTACACTTACGTTGAAAATTGAGGAAACCGATGAATGTGAGAAGAAAATTGACTGCAAGTATATTCATTTTTACTAAGTAGACACCGAAAGAGAACTGAAAAATGGGTTTTCCTAATTTAATGTAAGCATTATCACGAAAAATGCAAGCTATGTGTAGTAATACGTGTTTTTATATGGTAAGAATATACTCTTGCTTTTATTACTTCTGTTCGATAACAACGTTTTATTGAAGTAAACAAAAAAAAAGCGTGATAAATCCATTCTTAAACAAAAGTGAGATCATAATTGTTTCTGTATGTTTGAAGTATTATTAGTTTAATAACCAAACTTAAGTTGGCGAATGGATTATTCTCGATTTTAATGTGGATCTATAAAATAAAATAAATTTTTAGAAGAATTTTAATTCCCAATTACAGATTCATTACGTAAATAGGTGAAACTTATTTAAATGCGAATATTTTTCATAATTTATTAACACTTTTGAATGTTTCTCTTATAATATATAATTTCAAACAACCTAAAATTTTTTTAATTAAAATAAATAGTAACCATGTACAAAATTATCTTCTAATTTCATATCTAAGCGCGAAATTATGAAGTTCTATCAGTCAAACATGAATAATGAGTGATATGTGCTTCTATAAATGCGCTGGCCTTCATATGCCTGCTGACATATTTTCTTTAGGCAAGCTCTAATAGCTGCTATTTCGTCTTTAAAAACTGTAGAGGATATGCCCAGTGCCTTTTGTGTGCTTATTTTGAATTTATTTGTCTATTTTCACAAATTTTAAATTAAAAGTAATAGCATAATATTATTCTTTTTAAAAACAGGACACGAAAAAAATCATGCAGTAAAAAAGAGATCTTTAGTTCTTACAGTATGTCATCTCAACATCACTTAGGTCTTCACCTACTAGGAATCTATAGACTTTCGCTGCCGCAATCTTCCGTATAAAAAGGTGTAACAGTGGGCTATCGCATACGCTATTACAGGTCTGATTATAACTGTATATCACCAGTAAGTAACCCTAGGTTTCGCGCGCCAGGTTTTCTAAATAGCGCTTATACAGGCCCAAAAA
>JAUELO010000179.1:46807632-46820974 GCA_032357855.1 Amphibolips quercusostensackenii | reverse complement strand
GATCACCATTCTACCCTATATCTAAGGCATCACAGAACAAATATAAAAAAATCTCAACAAACACAGCATTAGAACCATATTTAAACCACCTTCAGAAATAGGACAACTTTTAAACAACCCTGCAGATAAAAAGGCACTTTTTAGTTATACAGGAGTATATAAAATCCCTTGCTCTTGTGGCAAAGTCTATGTTGGGGAAACCGGGAGAGCGGTGAGCCAACGTATGAAGAAAAATGAGAGTAAAGTCAGGCTAAAACATTTCACGCAATCAGCACTAGCTGAGCATCATATCAAAACAGGGCGTAGCATTTTATTTGACAAAGCAACCGACATCGCGAAAACATACAATATTTTTCCAAGACAACATATAAAAGCAATTGAAATCTTAAAACATCCCAATAACATCAATAAGGCCAGTGAATATAATACCAATCCGATTTGGCTTTCTGTCCTCTTGGGTTTTTGAAAAAAGGACCTTATTTGTAAATTAGGTTCGACCAGCCTCCACGGTGGTGTGCTCTGGAAAATCACAGGCATTGTAGGGAGTATGTATAAGGACAACATATTGAATGTTTAAATTAAAAAGTAAATAACTTAGTGGTTTGAATCTTCAATAAAAAAAAGTTGATTCTGCTCATGCTGATTGCACAGGAACTTCAAATACGACGGATCATCTCTAAATATTGTCCTTTTTTTTACAAAAATCTACCTTCTACAATCTTCTACAACAATATTTAAAGTGACACTGTTAGATTAAGTAGCAATTTTTTTTTCATTTTCATGCATATTGCACGGAAATTCGTTTAGATCCGCAAAATCTAAAAAATTTTGTTTTCTAAGTGATATTCAGAGATTCCGCAAGCTTCACGAAGTTTAAAATGTTCCCATAAGAAAAAAGACGTTTTCGTTAATGCAATTCCGAATCGTCAAAATCAGGTGAATCAAGTTCAAACTTAAAATTTCTTTTTACAATTAGTTCTAAAATACGTACCGGAAATAAATTTTTGAATATTCCCTTTATAAAGTTTTTGGCGCTACTTACGATTTTTTGCGGCATTTTTAAAACAAATTGTTTATGTTATATACAATACTGCTTTCAAATTATAATTAAATGTTTATATAAATTTTTTAATGAATAATGCTAGAAAGGTGCAGTTTTTTCTATTATAATCCATTGTTTGTTCACTTTTCATCCAAGTTTTAATCAATTTGAGGTGATAATTAATTCAATTTAGCAAACATAATTATTTAAGCTAATAATTATGGTTTTTAACTATCTTCTCCTATATTAATGCTACATAGTTGCGGTTTTTCGTGAATTTTTTAAATTTTACTACACTTTTCACTTAGCAAAGCAATCTTTTGCGCAAATTAACAAATACAATTATTTGAACAATTTATTATTGCTTATATCTATATTTTTCTAAAGTAATGCTAGATAGTTCTGATTTTGTGTAAAATCTTTAGTTTTGCTTTGAATTCTTAGTTATAAACAAATAATAAATGAACATCAATAGGAATAATTTTTCAAATGTTATTGTATTTTTTAAAAGTAAATTATTATTACTCTTCCTTTAATGTTTTAAAAATTTTAATTTAAACAAAAAGGCTATCTTGCGGTAGGAACAAAAATAGAGAGTTTAATAATTAGGAGTAGGTGGCAGGAGTAGGTCTATAAATGACTTGTGCAAATTTTATTTTGAATTACAACACGAACTTTATTACAAAGCTTGAAAGAAAAATTTTAAAGTGCACACAATTTACTATTAGCCCCCTCCCTTCCCTAAAAAAAATGCGTTGTCATTGATGATAAGATAGATATATAGAGATTAAAAAGGTCTTGATCAAATAATGAGTTGATTATAACATCTCACAGGACAATGTAGACTTACTGCATTCAGAAAATTGATTCTGGTTCTCTGTTACCACATGCAGTAAATATTGTTTCTGACTTTCGCATCAAGAAAAAAGATAATTAAAGTCAGATATCAATTTAACAAATATCTCTTTTATTTCAGAGCAATATATTTACAAACAAATTGTTTAAAGAATAATTATCTCTAATTTTTATTTATTATTTGGTAGTTACTAAAAAGTCAAAACAAAAATTACCATTTTTTAAATTCCGCCTTTTTGGTAGCAATTATTTAGAAAAAGATAGTTATAAATAATAATGTGTTACTTAGGCAACAATGTTTGGTAACTTAAAACAATTATCACCTCACTAAATGAGAAATGAACGAAAATTAAGAAATTTTAGAAAAACGGTAACTATCTAGCAATAATATAGAAAAGAATAGTTATAAACAACACTAATAATTATTTGCTTAAACAATTTTACTTGTTGAATTTCATTTATTTATTATCACACTTAAGGACAAAGTGGATAAGAAGTGGAAAATTTCAGAAGAAACCCAAACTATCTAGCATTACTGTAGGAGAAGACATTCATAAAAAATAATAATTTTTATAATTTCTTATTCAATTGCTTTAATTATTACCTTACCTTGATTGAAAAATGAACAAAATGTTAAATGTTTTAGAAAAAACCAAAAATTTCCTAACATTATTTGAAAACTATATTATCAAAAACAATACTAAATTATTCAAACAATTATTTTTTACTTTCCTAAGAAAAAATTGCTAAAAACAATTGGAAGTGGTTTAAAAATTGTATGTAAACATCTGATTATTACTAAAAAGATGAATTTTATGTCATTTGAACGATTTGTTGAAAACAAAACCATTTTGTTTGTTTTAACAATTTTTTTGTTTAGAATTAATGTATAACTTAAATTTTCTTGATTTGATGTTTTTTAAACACAAAAGTCAAAATTTATTAAATTAGACAAATTTTAAATATGAATCATCAAAATTAGATAATTTTCAACTGTAAATCTCAAAACTTGCATTATTATTAATTACAACATTTTCAGAATCAGAAACAAGATTGACAAGATAAAGTTCTTTTACTTTAAAAGATTTTAACTTTGTTCCTGATGCAGTATTTATAAATTATGAGACCTTGAAACAAATATTATCGTATTTGAGCTTTTCAAGATGAAAAAATTATTTTCAAAGCGTCGGAAGTTAAACTATTTCAAAATTGTGAATTTGAAGACTGTGCTTATAAATTTAAATAAAAAAATTATTAAATTAATCCTTCATAAGTATCAAGGCCTAAATTAAAAACTGTTATTTAAGCCCCTTGTAAACTGTATTTATTATTCGAAACTAAAAATTGTTTTCACACTTGACAAATTTCAAGCCTATTTAAAAAATAAAATGATGCAAAACAAATAAAACTAGCTGTTAATTCGATCTTGAGTGTTTCCAATTTATTTATATTTATATTTATATGCTGCTCATTTCACGAGCACTTTGCTTTCTCATAGAGAAACCATTAGTGATTTTTTAAATGATAGACAAACTAAAGGTTTCATTTTGATCACTTCAGGAATAGAAATTTACAAAAAATGCAAAATGTCAAAATAATATAAAAATTTGTTTAAATATAATGACAAATCAGACAAATCAAATTTTCTATTTGAAATGGTAATTTTTTGTGCTGGAAAAGGGAAGAGGAAAATTCTGTCACACCCTATCCCTTTTCCATCTTTATGATTTTTTCACGGGAATTTTTAGAATTATTTTATTTAAAAATGTATGGTCGAAAAGTCTTTTTTATTTATGCATTAAATTTTATTTATGTTAGCGTCAGAGGTTTTTTTCTTTAAGACAGATATTTTAAATATTAAGAATAGGCATAACTTCCTTACTCTTCAAGAAAGTGTATTAATATTACATGTCAATCGATTCCTCTCGAATCAACGCATCTTTTTTATTCTCATATCAACTTTAAATTATCAAAATGAAAAAATTTTCACTATAAAAATCGATTTCTGATATAATATAAATAGCTATAACTTTTTTACTTTTTAATTAAATGTATTAATATTATAGGTCAATCGTTTCATCCTCAAACCAAGGAATTTTTCATATTTTTGCAACAATTTCAAATTACGCAAATGTTTTGCTATAAAAAACCGTATTTTCAAATATTATACATTATCATAGTTTTCTTACTCTTTAATGAAATGTATCAACATCATAGGAAAATCTATTTGTTGAGAATCAACACATCTTTTCTATTATCTCATCAACTTTAGATTATGAGAATGAGAAAATTTTTAATATAAAAATCGATTTTTATTATAATATAAATGACCAAAACTTTCTTACCATTTGATATAATATATTATTATTGTAGGTCAATCGATTTGTCTTAAATTAGGTAATCTTGTATGTTCTTGCATCAATTTCAAATTGTATTCAAGAACGAAATTTCAGTATAAAAAAACCGTATTTTCAAATATTATACATTTTCATAGCTTTCTTAGTCTTTAATAAAATGTATCAACATTATAGGTCAATCGATTCGTCTTGAATTAGCACATTTGTTCTATTCTTACATCAAATTCAAATTATGACAATGAGAAAATTTTTACCATAAAAATCGATTTTTAATATAATATAAATGGCCATAACTCCCTTACCCTTTGATCTAGTAAATTAATATTATAGGTCAATCGATTCATCTCAAGCCAAGAAATCTTTTACATTATTGCAACAATGTTAAATCATGTTGAGGAAAAAAGTTTTACTATGAAAAACCGTATTTTCGAATATTATACATTATCATACCTTTCTTACTCTTCGATGAAATGTGTCAACATTATAGGTAAATTAACTCGTCTCAAATCAACACATCTTTACTATTCTCACATCAACTTTAAATTATGAGTATGAGAAAATTTTTACTATGAAAATCAATTTTGAATAGAATATAAATGAACATAACTTCCTTACTCTTTGATAAAATATATTAATATTATTAGTAAATCGATTCATCTCAAGCCAAAGAATTTTTCTTATTTTTGTACCGATTTGGAATTACAATAAAGAAAAAAGTTTTACCATAAAAAAACTGTATTTTCATATACATTACCATAGCTGTCTTGCTCTTAAATTTAATGTATCAACATTATAGGAAAATCGACTTGTCTCGAATCAACACATATTTTTTATTTTGACATTAACTTTAAATTATAAGAATGAGAAAATTTTTACTATGAAAATCGATTTTTAATATAATATAAATAACCAAAACTTCCTTACTATTCAATATAATATATCAATATTGTAGGTCAATCGATTCGTCCCGAACCAAGGAATCTTTTCTGTTTTTGCATCAATTTTGAATTACCTTAATGAAAAAAGTTTTACTATGAAAAACCAATTTTTACAATATTATGAAATGCTACAAAAAATACAATATATTTTTTCAAAAATCCTTCGGTCTGTTTCAAGATATTAGCGATAAAAATAAGCCCTCTAAATCTCATTAATTTACCTGCAACCGTTGTCGGGTTATCGTGTTCACAAAGAAGTGTTACCATTACAAAGCTTCCTCTATGAGGAACCAAAATAAGCAAACGAACGAAAATTTCCTAAATTTTTACTAATCTTTACAGTGATGAAATAGTCTGATGAACATATAATAAAAATCACAAGCTTAAAAATCCCAGAACTTTTTAAAATTATTTTTAATTGAGAATTGTCATTAAGATGATTTAAAAATCTCGTTAACGTCTACTAAGAATTGTAATCATCACTGGCGAATACTTTTCAGAAATATTTATAATTTTTAAAATGATCTAACTATTTAAATTTGATCTTATCTAAAAATTGTATTGGGTGAATTTATAAATAGATTTGATATCTAAAAAATTTTCCATTAAAACTTCTTGGTAAGGTAAACGTTCCAGTAATTAGGACCTTAGTCCCAGTAATCGTGACGCCAATTTTCTTGCTTTTCATCTAATTTGAATTAATTGAAGTTCAATTTGACACTATAAAATGCTAAAAATAAGTGACTTTCATCAATAAGTGTTACTTCTAATATATTTTTCAGCAATATATTCAAATTATAACGAAGTTTCACGATTATTGGGACCATCGCGATTAGTAGGACCTCTGCCTTATGTTAGAAAACTAATTTTTGATATTTTTAATTATTTTTAAAATTTTGTGATTTAATATTTTTTTAAATCTTTTCACATTAGAAAATATGTAATTTAACACAAATATTATTGTTTAATCCTTTATCTTTTTTTTTAATTTTCATAGATTTTAAACATTCTTCAATAAGAAACTTTTCAAGCATCTTTGACGTCATGTAAGTAATATTCTTAAATTTTAAGCTGCTAAGTATTTTAAATCTTTAATACGAAATTGCTTGTGGCTATTTTGAGAACGCACATTTACAATTGATAAAGTAGAAAATTTTTCAATATAAAGTCTTAAATTTCAAAATCCCTGATGATAAAAATGTTATATTACTTTATTTGGAACATTTTTAATACAAAAATTTTTAAAAAACACATGCTTTTAGTTTGAGGTTGTCTAATTAAACCTTGAAAACTATGTATAAGATATACAAAAGAAAGTCACCTACAAAAATCATTCAAAAAATAAAATACTCCCTTCTGTTAAGACCTTTCTGAAAAAAGTAGAGCATCACTTTTATTTATTTAAAATCAATAAATGATCGAGTTTAAATTTATTAAATTACCAAAATGTTCCTTGTGTTAGATAAGATTTTTTATAATATGTCTGTCATGATAGCGATCCGTATAAAAAATTCAAGAAGTCTAGAATACAGAAGGCTCAACGCCCAATACAGCGCCGTATGTGCCCTTGTCGCCAAATCTTGAGTCACGAAGAGCTCCCCTCCACCAAGACCCCTACCACGCCACTGATGTTTCTTGCTCTTTCTGTACATTGTTTCTCTCTCGTATACTTTGAATGAATTCAAGGATTATTATTAATAATTATCTTTACTCTAATGTCGCTTTTATAAATGCATATTTAACTTTAACATATAATTAAAAATGGTTCTGGTCTTGAATTTAATCTATTTACCAAGATATTATTGGATCTGTTCCTGAAGGGAAGTTGTTAAAGTGTAATTTGAAGTAGAACTCTTTGTCTTAAAGAGATTTCGCAGGCAAGAACTTTCATCAGATAACGTAAAATCGAGTCTCTCAGATAAACCCAATACAAAATGTTTAATTTACTTCGTCTTACAGTCGCGACATTTTAGAACATCCCTAGATTGAGAACTCGGAGCTCGTTAAAGTCTAAAGCGAAATTGCTGATTTGTATTCGCTAACGACGTCCCAATTCCCTAGTCTTCTGGGAGCTAGTTGGATAACTTTCCAAGCAGATGTTTCAGTATTTCTATATTTCATGAACTAAAAACATACAGCAAATAAACATGGTCAAAACTTGTTGACAATCATTTAAATTTTTTTATTTACAATATCCCTTTAATATGTATTTTTAGAAGGCCAACTTTCCCTCGTGATTTTTTTAAAGTAAAAATACTAGTGTACCCAGGGAAGTTCTGAAGCTTTCGAAAGCTTTACGACTTGCGTGATGTAATTTTTCGACGCCTCGACTTTCTTCGAGGAAGAAGTTTTCGCCGCCTAATCTTTACCTCTCACCTCCTTTTGCTTTCTTAACCTCCTACCGTGAAGGAATGCAAATAGTGGAGTGAACTTGACTGAAGTTCAATATACTGCAGTCAATCTTTAGGCAAAAGGCACTCTTGAGGTTACAAACTCTGGCCAACTTTTCGGTCGACTATCGGATTGATTTTAATATCAACTTTCTTCTCGAACTCCACTTTTAGTACTCCGCACAGACTTCAATTCCCTCTCCATACCTTTCCCTATTTTATTTTAACGGACCGTCCAAACCATTTCTCTATTTTTTTTTTTAATTTAGGACAAAAACCTTTTTCCCTCTTGTCACGTTTTCATTTCTGATATAAACTAGAAAGAAAATAGGAAAGATTAATAACCAATATTCCAACCATTTCTCTCCTCTATTTCTATATACCATAACATTTTTTTTCTTGTGTTCCTTCATGCCTTTCCTGTAACAAAAGAGGATTCCCTCCCATCTTATAACCTGATTCGAGCCCCAAGTCTTATAGTCTATCTTTTCGCAATGTTCTTTTATTTTCGTCACTACTCTTTATTAATTTTCTTCTAACCTTAGACTTCTCTTTATCACTCTATATTAGAGCCTTTCACTACATATCTATCGTTATTTATCTCCTTCTGATGTTTTTTCTTTTTTAGCTCAATTATTATATACTCTTTTGCATATTTTCTTAATATTCCTATTCTTCACACTTTTACCACTTTATTTATCGTGCTGCTTTGCATTCATTTAACAACTCACCTCTTTCAGATACATTTTTCTATCAGTTCATTTATTCTCTCTCTATTTTACATGTGTCATAAATTTTCATTTCTGCCCTCATCTGCTTCTCCTCATCATACCTTTTATATAAAACATCTAAAATGCTCTTATCTCCTGAGTATCCTGTCTATCGAACCTCCCAATGCCTCTTTCTAAACGCTGCTTCTTTTTATTTGGAGACATGTAAATGACAAATCTATAAGCACAATTTGAAGTTGGCACCTAGAATACCTTATTTTATATAAAACAAAGTACAAACCTTATATGGTCCTCATCCAATTTTCATGATTATTTCTATATTTGTATTCCAATGCTGGTTTTATGTCTTTCAATATTTTCCATTTCTAATCTATTATCCGTTTCCGTTCCTCCATAGAATTTCCTTTAAGTCCTTTACTGTCATTTTTTTATCCTTTTCTCACTCTTTTCTACATTTGATTTATCATAATTTCTTTTAAGCTTGCGACATGTTTTACATTTACTACTTTCGTATCTCTCTCTTACAAAGCATTATCTCCATTGTTTTTTTTCTAGCTTTCATTTGTTCTCTTTTCTCATAACAATTTCAAAACATTTTTTAAATTTTTCATTGATGTACTCTCTCACAAACTTTCTTCTTTTCTAAGTACTTTTTATATCTACCTTTCACTCTTGAAATCATTATCTCCACTTCTCCACTACTTCTCTCCCATCTTTCATCAGCTTCTTTTTCTCCTAAAAAATCTAATACAATTTTTCATGTTCCTGATTCCTATATTTCTAGCCTGTTCATCTAATCTTTGTTTACAATTTCCTGTTTTATTCTTCTTCATAATTTTCTATAACTTCAACTAAAATCTTCTTCATTCTAGAGAAATACCATTCAAAACATTCTTTTTCTCTAATTACTTTCACTGTCAACCCTTTTCTCCACTTTTTCTTACCCTTTTTTCTTCTCTGCAGTTTATTCACCACGTTTCTCATATTTCAATACGCTTTATTCTGCTTTCAACCAATTTTAATACACTTTCCCATCCTCCTAAATTCTATATATCTTTACAAACTTTCTTCTCTTCTAAATAATTCTCGTCTCAACCTTTTCCTCTGCTCTTTCTTTGCAATCTTTTATCCAAACCATCTTCTTAATATGCTGTAACTATAACATGTTCTTTATTCTGAAGAAATATAACTTAAAACACTATTCTTTTCTGATTACCTTTACTTTAAGCCCTTTTCTTCACATTTTCTTAACCTACCCCATCTTTAAAGTTTATTTGGCATAATTGCTGTAAAACTTGCATCATCTCTTGTATTAACTTTTTTCATCACTTTTTTGAGAATTGTTTCCATTTTTCCTCTCTTATCTGCTATCCGTTTTTTTCTTCTCCTAAAAATTTTAATACATTTATTCATACTCGCAATTTCTATATTTTTTTTATCTTCCTCTTCTTTGCAATTCAATTATCATTATTCTAAAACTTTCCTCATAGCTAAGTTATACAAAAATTTCAAATGAATTAAACCTCAATTACTGATTTGATACGAAAGGATAACACAGAAAAAAATGAAGTTAAATTTTGTTGCATTTCAAATTTTCGTCTGTTAAAGTTTACATGCTATTTTGGGAAAGTTTATCCTACGATCGAAAAAAGCTGTCGTCTGCTACGTCCTTAGCAGCAATAGGAAAACGACAAACTGTAATTGCATTCGAGCTATAAATCAGGACACCAGATTTGAAACAAGTTTTTGCTTACTCTATTATTATTATTATTTTTAAAATAATAAAATCTATCACAGATGAATTTAAATGCGTTTTTCGTGAATGAAAATGAAGAACTTGACACAACTATAACCGTCATCACAACTTGTAAACTATGGGTAAGATTATAGCAGTGCTACTAACACAAGTCGTCTGCTCTATTGCGCACGCGTCGCATAAGGCACTTTATTAGCTCCCGTTCTCGCGCTTATTTAAATTGTTGAAAAATACATTTTTTTCATTCATTATTAATATTGAAAAATAATTATACTTTAATATGTTCAAGTAGTACGTGGATGATTTTTAATATTTTCTGAGCATTAGGTCTAAAAATAAAATGAGTATTCATCACACAAAAAATATGTTATTCAATGTAATGTTTTTTAATTTTTTTAATTATTATTAGCAATTTATGCATTTGAGATTTTGTATTATAATTTTAATAGAGAAACGAATTTTATTACAAGTACAATTTGAAATATTTACCATTTATTTATCGAGAAATTGTAATTCAAATTTTAATAATAAATAGAAATATAAAAAATAGAAATGTGTATTATTTAATCGATAGCGTAGATGTTAAATGAATTTCTAGTAATGAAGCATCGACGCGTTTTGAACTTGTTTTTACTAAATTTTCAAGATGCGAAAAGAACAAAAATTTTCGAAGATTATAAGGGACGACTGAAAAATCCAAAAAAATAAAATTCCTGACACTGTTTAATTTCTGAATTGTAAAATCTTCTGATAATGAAATTTCCGAAATTATAAAATCGACGAAATTAAAAAATCCTGAACTGGAAAATTCCCGAATGATGAAATTCTCGACAGAATATTGACAAATTATAAAATATTCGGAATAGGAAATTCCTGAATTAAAACAATAACAAAAAGTTTTTTTCATAGATATAATTTATTTATTTATTAAAAATACAAAAATCCCATTTTGCATCAACACTATTTTTTAATGTTAATCCTTTTCTTAACATTATTGTTTGAATAAAGATAACTATAAATGTATGAAAATGCTATAAAAAAATAAATTTTAACGCACGTGCGAACGAAGTTTGTAGAATTCAACTCAGCACTGATTTATAATTTTTTATTTTTTTTTTTAAAGTGAAAATTTGATTTCTGAGAACGTTTTTCGTAATTTTTCTGTCCACATTTTCAAACAAAATTGTTCATCCAGAAACACTTTTATTATATTATTGTTATTTTATATTAAAACAATAATTTTTTTGAATTTTGAACATTTAAAAATTTGTTTTTTTTTTATAAAAATATTTGATTCTTTTATTTTGAATAAGTAAATAATGTTTATTGAACAAAAACTTCTTTTAATTGTTTAAATTCCGGAATTTCATAATTTGGAAATTTTCTTTTCCGCATATTTTATAATTCGTCAATTTTCTGTTGGGAATTTTCTGATTCGGAATTTTTTAATCTCGGCAATTTTATAATTTCGGCAGTTTTACTATTGGAAAATTTCCTTATTCAGAAATTTTAGAGTTTTGCCAATTTTATTTTTCTGGGCTAGTCAGACGTCCTTGAAATCTTTGAAAATTTTTGTGTTTTTCGCATCTTGAGAAGGAACTGAAAACCAGTTAGAGACGCGTCGAAGCTTTTTTCATATAAAAAATAAATTAAACATCTATGATATTATTAAAAAAATATATATTTCTATTTTTTATATTTCTATTTATTATCTCTATTTATTATCAGTTTCTGTTTAATATTTAACTTTCATGACTTTGAATTACAATTTCTCGATAAATAAATGTTAGATATTTCAAATTGTACCTGTAATAAAATTTTTTTTTCTATTTTAAATTATATAGCAAATTTTAAATACATAAATTAGCAACAATCTTAAAAAAAAAAAGAAAAAAGATTACATCAAATAATATTTTTTTTATTTAGTGAATACTTGTTTTTTTTTTAACATAATGCTTAGAATATATTAAAAACCAGCCGCGTACCACTTGAACATGTGAAAATATGAGTATTTTCATTTATTAATAATGAATAAATAAAATGTGTCTTTCAACATTTCAAATAAGCACGCGAGCGGCAGCTAATGAAGCGCCTAAAACAACGCATGCGCGGTAGAGCAAACAGCCCGTGCTGGAAGCTCTGGATGATAGTAAATTTGACGACTTTTCGACTAGCGTCAATGGCTTCATCCTCAGTCACAAAAAAATATGTTTTCATTCGTCCGCGATATGTGCAATTATTTTTGAAATGAAAATATAATAAGTTTAATGTTTTAAAAAATGTAGTGTCCTGATTCCTAGACCGATTTTATCAAATCATTCGTGTTTTTCGCACTGCTGTCAACTACATAGCAGACGACGCTTTTTGACCCGAGAGAGTCTAAAAACACGAAATCATGTCAGTTTCGTGTAAAGTTTATTCGATAAAGTTAATTTCTGTTGCAGCGAATCTTGCACTCGCAATCGACGTAAACTTTATCTTCTGTTTTTTCTGTAAAAACATCAACTAGTATTTTACTCTTTACGCTTAGGTTTCTCTTCTAAAATTTATTCCAATAATAATAGGCCTTTGCTTGTCAATTTTATAAATCAAGTTAGAAATTAAGTAATTTTTGACCTGACTGGATCCCTAGAAAATCCCTACGATTCTGGTCTTCAAATATACATCAATATAAGAAACGGCAATCCTATTAGAAAAAACATCTGAAAAGAACAATGTAATATGAGACATTCATTAAGGAACCAAAAGGAAGAAAAATTAGAAAGAAGCTCTCAGCTTTTTCAAAGTTTTAAAACAGAAATATGCAAATGACTACATTTAAATAAACAAGTATGACCTTAACTAGCCTACTATTTACGCTTTTAGGTCTATCTTCTAAAATTTGTTGCGATAATTAATACGCCTTATATTTTCAATTTTAAAAATCAAGTTGAAGATTATATAATTTTTAACTTGAGAGTATACCCAGAGCATCCTTAAGATTATGGTCTTTGAATACAATTGAATATGAAAAACGGTAATCCCATTAAAAAATAATAATCTGAAAACCGGAATGTAATATGAGACGTTCATTAAGTAAGCAAAAGAAAGGGTAAAAGAAGCTTTTAGTTTTTTTTTCAAAGTTCAGGACATGTATACCTATATCTAGAGTGCATGGCAGAAGCTCGAACCTTGCATTGCGCGTAATCAACCCGTCATCTGGTCGCGTGCAAAAAATACGTTAATTCGCGAGGGCGCGCATGGGCTTGCATGACCATGCAAATAAATAAAACG